>JAYMSW010004660.1:0-10765 GCA_036897725.1 Erodium texanum | reverse complement strand
GCGAAGACCCCCGCCAAGGTGCCGCCGGGGCTGCCGGCCACGGCGTGCGTGTGGAACACGGCCATGGTGTCGTCGATTTGTTTGAGGAACCAGACTTTCTTGTGGAGAACCATCATGGTGTACCATGGGATGCTGCCCGACATAAGGCCCATTAAGATCGCGGCCCATCCTTGTACCACTCCTGTTTTCATAATTCATATCTCAAATTTAGCATATAAAAATATTAGGTGATCAAGGGTGTAAAATAGTTGGATCGGGCTTAAATTTGTTAAAAACTTAGTTTGGTTTGTAAACAAGTTGTTATGCTCGAGCTTTGTTGACATTCAGATGGATTGTATAGTAAGTTCAAGTTCAGCTCGAAAATACATATTGACTGTCAAATTTAGTTTAACACAATCAAATTGATCTTTTAATGAAAATTAAACATGAAATTATAATGAGTTCGATAATAAATCTAGCAAGTCTATCAAACCTTAAAGTGTTTGTTTCCAACTCAACAGTTTACTAAATGCGGCTAAATGGAGCTTCAACAAGTTCAGGTTCAAAGAAATTGATTCAAACGAAATAATTATATTCCTACTTAATCTAAAAATATCTAAATTTGATCACTAAAACTAATGATGTATATTGATTTTTAAATCATAATTGGATATTAAATCGTGAAAAGTGCTGAAGTATTAAGTGAATCGAATAAAGAAAATTGAATAAGTAACAGTGTTTGAGATAATTAATGAACCTGCTGCTGGGGTGATGCACACCAAGCCGGTGATCATGCCCTGAGTGGCTCCGATCACAGAGGGCTTCCCGAAGAAGATGATATCGAGCATCAGCCACGTGAGCAGGCTCGTGGCTGTGCACGCGTGGGTGTTAAGACCGGCCAGAGATGCGTCGGTGCTGACCACGTAAGGATCTCCGCCGTTGAAACCTGTCCAGCCCATCCACAGTAGACCAGCTCCACACAACATGAGAAGAATGTTGTTTGGTGGAAACCTTTCTCTGTCCTTGTTGGCCCTTGGTCCAACCTATGTAGACAATCAAGTTTTCAACGATAATTATATTATTAGCATTTAGAGTTGTTTAAATCTAATATAATTGGACAGGTCCATTATGTTTATTAAGTCGGGAACATATATTGTAATGTTTTATATGTAAAACTCTAATGTTATTTCTTGTAAATGAATTAAAAATATATACTAAATTAATAGTAAACTCATATATCATATTCGACTCAATTAAAAACTTTAGTGGATAGATAAAACTCTTATTAAGAGATGTATTTCATAGATGTATGTAAGAGTATAAAGGTAATTAAAGTAAAGTGTAAAAACCCAACCAGTCTTGATACTTTGAATTGCTAGACTCAACATGTAATTTTGTGTCTAAATTTATACATTTTGATACGAGACTATGGTAGAAATGATAATCATATCATATTAAATGTAGAACTTTACACATAGGCCATTGACATGTGGTTTGAAACATGATAACATAAAGAAATATATCCTGAAAATGAACTGAATTTCAATATCACGTTAAAATCTAATTCATCATAAAATTTAAACTTATAGACAAAGACTAATCTTTTTATAAGCTTTCTTTTAATACTACAGATCTTGGGCCTGACAGTTACTTTAATACTACGTTTGAATCTGTCTTACCTAAGAACAGAAACTTTAACTTATCATTTGAATTGACATGCTTAACTTACTATGTTTATAACTACTGACATATAGAAAAGCAGTTAAGCAGACATATTCATATAGTTACTCACCCAGTATGCTGCAGTGAAACCGGCCACACCAGAAGACAAATGAATGACATAACCACCGGAATAGTCAATAAGGCCCTTCTTAGCCAACCACCCATCCGGACACCAAATACTATACGCACTGATCGTATACGAAAAAGTCAACCACAACGGAACAAACAGCATCCAAGCGTAAAAGTTCATCCTTCCGAGCAAAGCTCCGGCGATCAAAATCAACGTGATCGCCGCGAAAACGAACTGAAAATAAACCATCGTCGCGTTCGGGAACGCTCCGGCGAAGCCCTGCGTCAGCAGATAGTTGGCGTCGAGCGACACGTCGGGTTGTCCTAGGATTCGTATGAACTTGTCCCCGAACGACATGCGGTAGCCCCAGCCGACCCAGCAGATCAGGACGGCCGCGAAGGCGTATAGGGCCATGAAGGCTGAGTTGACGGCCCATTTCTTTTTTACTATGCTGCCGTAGAGGATTACTAGCCCCGGGACGCTTTGCATGCCGACAAGTGTCGCAGCTGTGAGCTGCCACGCGTTGTCGGCTTTGTTCATCCAGTCCGGACTCGCCTCGTCCGGCATCAGGTTCGACGGGAAAGGTATCGACATGTTGTCCCGACGGCGACGAAACGACCTGTCGGAATTCGGTTTTTGTTTGGTGATCGGAAGTGCGATTGGTGTGAGGTTCTTGTGATGTCGTATATATATATATTGGTGTGTCGTTTGGAAGGATTTGGGAGTGTCTAGTTTTCTTGGGTGGGAACGTGAACAATGCGGATGCGTTGGTATGAAGTTACTGTTCTATCCCGGGAAGTTTGAGTGAGTTCATTGAGTTGGGTGTCTTGATGAGGGTAGAGTTGGAATTGTGTGATATTTTTTAATGCGGAGGTTTCAACGGTGAGTGGGAATTCCCGCTGAAAACAGGTTTGTGGGGCCTACAATGATACTTCCGAAGATGATTCTGATTGGACGATGATTATGCTGGCAGTGTTTCGGATCTATTTTCTTGGACTCTCGTTTCGTATGTGAATATTTCGATATACAGAGAATAATTAATTCATTTACTCCAAGTTTAGAGCTATTCACTTTCAAATCTTGTGACCATGTTGACTCTCAAATCCAGTCCTTCCGATTTCATGGGCGGTCCCTAAGAAAAACATTTATGTGAAGAAAATGCAATTAATTTTTGTAAATTTCAGTTTTTTTGGTACCCATAATCTGTTTGAAAAATGTTTGATGAAACTATTAAATGGACATAAAAATAGTAATATTAAGGGGGAAATGACATGATCCATTGACATTTTCTTTCTCTCTTGTTCTTCAACAGGACTCTTAATTTTCATCATCTTCTATTGGAAAATGTAATGCGTGGAAAAATAATAAAATATAAATAATTGTATTTAATTGGACAGATTATCAAATTAAGACTTGGTTTGTATTTAATTGGACAGATTATCAAATTAAGACTTGGTTTGTATTTAATTGGATAGAGTGTCAAATAGAGACTTGGTTTTCTGTTTGAAATGTAAAAGAGACATAATAGATACTTTGACACTTGAATAGTTGAATTTGTTAGTGAACATTAAGACTTCAAGAGCTGGTTCAGAGTAGAAGCTGGGATAGTCAAATGGGCCTTTTTCTCATTGGCCCAAAGGACTTTGGGCCTATAGTTAGGGCTGGGCTTGCCATTGTTTTGATACTTCATAATTCAGTTACAAGGGATTAATTGAAATGAATTTGTTAATTTAATTAATCGTTTTAAGCTTGAGTTTATGTAAATATATCTATGTTAAGATTTGATAATTCTTATTATTTTTATTCTATTTAAATTAGGTTAAATTTTCATAAAAATAACTGTTTTTTTTTATCCAACCGCAAAGATTAATATTATTTTTTTATGAAACTACAAAGATTAATATTATTTTGTCAATTATAAAAATTAAAATAAGTATATAGATTTCGTGTCAACCATTTTTTTGAAATTGAATACTTCATTTTCAGCCATTAAATGTTCCAAATATATTAAAAAAATCAACCACAGCATCAAATTCAGGATTTCTCCAGCCAATCAGTTCAGTTCAGTCCAAAACACAAACCCAAACCAGTGGTGCTCTTCACTCCGCTCACCCATGTCTCTCCCTCTTCTTCGTCCCCACTAAACTCCATTCCTTGGCTTTCTTCGATTTTTCCCCAATTTGGCCCTTACATTCCCAATCCTTGCGTGTCCAATCCTGCTTCTCTTCAACCCAAAACCCATTTCTGACCTACCATTCACGTTCGATTCACCGAACCCAATTCCAATTTTCTGTTTTTGTTGCTGGGTTTTCTTCATTTTGTTCAGTCATGGCTTCTTCAATGCTCAACGGAGCTGAAAACCTCACTCTGATGAGAGCATCAGGAGTATCGCCGAAGAGGTTTGGAGTTTTGGGGTCAGGTTTGCATGGAAGGCACATTCCCAATCTGGGTTTGGTCTCTCGGGTCAGAATCTCCAGCCCCAAGGCTAGAACCATAGCACCGAGATGCAGCTTATCGTCTTCGATGCCGGCCTCGCAGCCCAGGTTCATACAGAACAAGAAAGAGGCGTTTTGGTTCTACAGGTTCCTGTCGATTGTGTACGATCATGTCATCAATCCCGGGCACTGGACCGAGGACATGAGGGACGATGCTCTCGAGCCTGCCGATCTCTATGACCGGAATATGATTGTGGTGGATGTTGGTGGAGGAACCGGATTCACCACTCTGGGTATAGTGAAGCATGTAGATGCTAAGAATGTGACCATTCTGGATCAGTCCCCTCATCAGCTTGCTAAGGCTAGGCAGAAGGAGCCATTGAAGGATTGCAAGATCATTGAGGGAGATGCTGAGAATCTACCTTTCAGGACCGATTATGCTGATAGATATGTATCAGCTGGAAGGTACAAAAAGCATCAATTTTTATTCAATTGTTGATTAAGTGGTTGGAAGTGATGGTTTGGGTTTATACAAGAGTTATTGGATTTCTATGATGTTTGAGTTTGTAGTTGTTGAGCTGACCTTCCTTTTATCTGACATTCATAGTAGATCGACTAAAATTATAAATTGAATTTCTATAATGTGTGAGTTTATAGTTGTTGACTTGACCTTCCTTTTACCTGATATTCATGGTAGATATCGACTAAAATTGGAATGTCTTGGTGGTTGATTCTCGAGTTACCCCTCAGAAAAAGAACTTTCGATTAAATGTATAAATTTTTTATAACGATTTCTTGGTCTGTTATTGGGGTTTTGAAGTATCATGTTGGAAAAGATCTCAGTTTACAGATAGGTGTGTATCGACAATATTTTTACATATGAAATGCCACATTTGTTAATGCCTTAATGGCAGAAATTTGTAGGCAGGTTCAGTTTACCCCATGGTTGTAAACAAATTAAGGTTTTTTCTGTACCAAGTTGTTTAGCACCTTAGGCACTGTATATAGGAGCCTCCCAACTGACTGAATTCACACCTTGGATATCAAAACAGTTGCTTTTCGTATCCCTTAAGAGTAATGTACTTCGGTTTTCACTATACAATACATTTTATAGTGAAGTCTTATATATTTGCAATATGATTTAGTTGAGAGACCAAACTAATAACTTTCCTATGACATTTCTCATGGGATTGTATGATTTTGTCTTCTCAGCATTGAGTACTGGCCCGATCCGCAACGTGGCATCAGGGAAGCATACAGAGTGTTGAAACTTGGAGGAAAGGCATGCTTAATAGGCCCTGTTTACCCTACCCACTGGTTGTCTCGCTTCTTTGCAGATGTGTGGATGCTGTTCCCAAAGGAGGAAGAGTACATTGAGTGGTTCACAAAGGCCGGATTTAAAGATGTCCAACTTAAAAGGATTGGCCCAAAATGGTATCGCGGGGTTCGCCGTCATGGGTTGATCATGGGTTGCTCTGTAACTGGTGTTAAACCTGCTTCCGGGGATTCTCCATTACAGGTAATTATGAAGCAATTTTGTTAATGCATATATGTATTTCATATTTGCACTTGGCTCATGGTAAATTGACCACTTGGAAGCAATTATGATACCATAGTAATGCTTGAGTTGGCCAACCATATTGGTTTTACGTGTAGTGGAACATCAGTTTTAGGTTTTTGAAAAAGACATCCTGAAATTAGTACTTGAAACTAGATTTTTGAAGCATCTCATATGGCAATTTGGGACAAATGTACCATCGTTGGTCATCAAAAGAGTTTGATTTCAAGGCTAAAAGCTTGGTAGCAAAGCTAATCTTGCCCAAACTCGTTCTTAGACAATTTTCTTCCTTCTTAGTTTGAGACTGACTGTTATTGTGTTACATTTAAATTTTGGGTTGTTAGGTGAACAAAAATCCACTTAGCTAAGCATCTTGCTTTTAATGTGCCATTCATTTGACGAGACCTTCTGCTATATGACCCGAAAGCTCATTCTATTTGACATGTTGAATACATGTTTACTGATCTTCTTTGGAGGATCATAATATTATATACCAAATCAAAATTTTCATCTTAACACTATGTTCAATCTCTCTTCCATGTAATTTTCTTGCCAATGTCTTACTAATATCTTGAAACTTATAAACTTTTGTGATCTAATGCAGCTACCACCAAAGGAAGAGGTAGAGGAAAAGCCCGTCCCTCCACTTGTTTTTCTATCTCGTTTCCTGTTGGGTGCCTTGGCTGGACTGTACTACGTGCTGGTCCCGATCTACATGTGGCTCAAAGACCTAATTGTGCCGAAAGGCATGCCTATCTAAGAGATCGGATACTACAGTTAGATCCACTTGCAATAAGTACTTTTAAAGCTCTTTTGGTTGTAGAGGCACAAGCCGTGTAGGAGAGTCTGGCATGTTTCTGCCTTTTATGTTCATGTTAAGGTCGTGTCTGTGTAATGGATAAGAGAGACGAAACTAGTTACCTTTGCAACAAATTTGATCGGACTATCCATTTTGCATGTATCTGCTTTTGAATGCTCAACATACAAAAACATATGCACAATAGTTTCTATTGTGTAATGCTGATACAAGTAACTCTTAGCAATATTGCAAGGTTGTCAATATATGTTTATGGGTCCAAATCATAATTTTGACCCGTGCAATGTCCCAATAATTGGACCCTTACTGAAAGGAAATATATTTTGCATATTTTTATGAGTAATAATGTTTAGAAACGGTAATTCAAGTATCTGTTTCTTGTTTGGATTCATTATAACATTCAAACTCATCTTCTTCTTTTTCAGTCTTATGTGCTAAAAAATGTTCTCATCCCCAGAACTTTCACTTTGTTTACCATTTTTGACCGACAACCATCTATACCTCCACCTATACTTAACACAATGATTTTGTGTAAAATGATGTGAAGCAAAGATGGAAAATTGTTCTTGAAGCCTGTAAATTTATTTACATTTATGCAAGAGAACAATGGAAGATTGAAGTATTGATTCAAAATAGGTAACATATGAATTAACAAGATTACATACTTAGAGGATTTGAAGTGACAATAAGAAAAGATACTTATAAGCAAGCACATAAAAGTCCAGAACATTTAGTAAAATTAATTGAAAAAAACAGTTCATAAGCAAGCACATAATTTGTCAAACACATTTAGTAAAATAGTTTAAGAAAGCAGGCAACTAGGAAGCAAGTAATTTGTCAAAGCAAGTGTGTGAAAACTATATTTGTGCTTAAACTATGATGATCTAAGCAATGATTTAAAAAAGGCCAACCACTTTTTTTCTTTACCACTTAGGATCCCGAGAGAAATTATGAGAAAGTAAATCGGAGTTTGAATCTAAAAATCCGACTCATTAAGAAATTTATGTATAACAATTTATTCAGATTATTTAAAAAGGGCCAACCACTTAGGCTCATTTTGGGCGACGGTGTTTTAGGTGCGTCGCCTAAGTAATCTTGGATGACACCAGCGTCGCCCAAGCATAGCCTGGACGACGCAGACAATCTGCGGCGCCCTTGCTTTTATTTAGGCGACGCAGAAACACTTCCTGTGTCGCTCAGGAACGTCTTTAGTGTAGTGTATATACACAAACAAGAGCTCAATGTCTTTGACCAGTCAAATTGACCCTCAACCATCCGACATCAAGCATTGAACTGAGATGTTAGAAATATTGAGGACTTCAACCAATGATCGTAAATTTAAGTATATGTATATTAAAATATGATAATAGAATTTTATTGTCCTTGTAAGTCTATTTGCTTTGAATGAGAATCAGTCTGAACAAAATGTAACGACTTAAATATGTCATTTATCCTTTGTAAATTGACTTAAAACATTTCGTGATTCATACCCTCCAAAAAAAGTTAAGTTATTATAAAATTGACAAGTTCATGAGTGTTCTGCAAGCTTAGAGAAATATAAAAAAGACTAAGAGATACACTAGACAATATATTACCTGAAAGTGTTGAATAGCTAGAGATAGTTGAATTTAGACTCTAACATGAACTTCTAGACATCTCCAATCCTTTGAATATGATTTTTATTTTTACAATTCTCAAACGTGTTTGACGATTTCAAAATTATTGGTTATCTTATTTTTGTAAGGCCCTTTTGTAATCGAGCTATGTCCATTGCACATCCCAACTTATTTAGTAGCCATTATCGAGTGATTTGTTCATTACGAAAGTTTCACATAGAGCTTGGGTTCTCAGATCTTATGGTTTTTAGAGTTTGTAAGTTTGAGTCAGAATCAATATGACAATTACGTTGACAAGAGATCAGGTTTCGGAGTTCTTGGAAGCTTTTAGCCTCATCGACAAAGACTGTGATGGTGCGTACATTTTGCTTCATTACCTTAAAAAAGATCTTGCTTCTTGATGTGCCATCAGTGGCATTATCGTTATTATGTTTCGTCGGTCTTGCATGTAATCCATTTGAAACAGTCACGAAAACCATAATTTGATTTATATTTTAAATACGAGATATATATTTATTACATCTGGTCTCTGTTATTTTTTACCACCTTTTTGTTTGGGTTTTTCAGAAACATCGTCTTAAACTCAATAATCTTGCAATATGTAGGGTTCATCACCATGGAGGAATTGGCCATGGCGATCCAATCATTCGATGAAGATCCTACCAAAGAAGAAGTGCAAGGCATGATGGAAGAAGTCAACGCTAATGGAAATGGGTTTGTAGATTTTGAAGAGTTCTTGAGTGTCATGTCAAGAAAAATGATGGTAAAGAAAGTGAGAATTGTTGATATTTGTTTCATGGAAAAAATGATTCAATAACTAATTTCTACGATATTAATACTGTTAGAATATAAATATAATTGAACATTTAACTATCAACTTAAATTTTTAGTTTATCTCATTTGCTCCTAATAGGTCTCTTATTATATCTCATCTATAAATATAATTGCTTAAGCTTTTAGTTCTGTTGATTCTCTAATAAATACGAGTATTTTTTTCTTCATACATACGATATTGCTTTCTCTTTTTCTGATATCAAAGAAGGTCTGTTACTTGCAGAAGAATTTGACGAATGAGTTGCAAGAAGCTTTCCTAGTGTTAGACGGAAATCAAGATGGGTATATATCAGCTCATGAGGTAACGATAAGTCCTTAAAATGTTAGTCACGTTGATTCAACCGACAAATTTGATAAAAACACGAGTTAGAATATAATGCATTTGATTCTATGAATAGAGAGCATATTTGTTTGCATGAAGTGTACATTTGTTATTGATGAAATTAAATAATTTGATGTGCAGCTGAGAAGTGTGATGATAAACTTGGGAGAGAAGCTGACACATGAAGAAGCTGAACAGATGATCAAAGAAGCTGATGTGGATGGAGATGGTCAAGTCAGCTATGAAGAATTTGCCAAGATGATGATGGCTTTTTAGCTCATATATACAAATTATTTTAATCCACCAACAACTGTACATTTCATCTGTAATTTATTAATATACATTATTCACCGAAATGTTATTTTAATTCCTAATTATTGAAACAAAGTAAAGAATGTTAATGGGCTTTTCCGAAGAGACTCTTAATTTTGTTTTTCTGGGCTTTTGGGTCTCGATGCGGTTGGATTGATGTTCCTAGTTGATTCAATACTTCCCTTTGGTTGAATTATGAGCCTTCAGCCCAAACAATTACTATTAGGATTTGAGCCCGAGTATTTCTGGGCTTGGTTGAGGCCCAAATGATTATTACACGCAATGGGTCAGATGACTCTGGCTCATTGACTTGTATCTGGTTCTGGTCTGTATTTCACGTCCTCGTTCATTGTCAATAATGTTGTTTCTTGTACGATTAGCGCGTGGACACCCACTGTTCTTGTCATCCTTGTTTTGTACATAGTGGAAAGATTTGAGGTTTTCACGAAGTCAAGATTATGTCACCATCCCTATAATTGTACCACTTTGTCTCGTCGTCTTAGAGCAAGTCTAATGGTCAACATTAGAGAGATAGTGTTGGTATCGACGTTAAGTAAAAAAAAGTTAGCGTCAATATTATATCAGCATGTATTGCGAATTGCGAACCAACCAACGGCCGTCACGTTAAGAGTGGCAATTTTTTTTTTACAATAAATTTCAACCATGGCACCGACGTCAGCGTTGTCCTCACTAAACAACAAGCGCCAACGCTAATGATAATGAGTCTCACCTAATTATCCAACGTGTTAACGCTAACATTGACGACTCGTTGACGCTGCTTTTACACGGCTTCATTCATTTTTATTAGAAGGGTAAATGTTATACATATTATATATTAACTTTGGTTGTCTCTATTTTTTCAAAACCTTAGAGCTCTCTCTTCCTCTCTCCCTAGAGCTGCCGCATATTAGCCACTGTCAAGGGGGAGATGAGCCTCCGAGCTCTCTCCCCCTCTCCCCGCTTTGATCTTCCGATGCAGATGCCATCCAGTCATCGCCTTGCTGTTACCTCTTCCGCCGCCGTCCTTCGACTTTCCATCTACCGCCCTCCTGCCCGGCGCTCCTTGGTTGCTCTGGCCGATTGTCTTACTTCAACTTCGG
>JAYMSW010004659.1:0-10766 GCA_036897725.1 Erodium texanum | reverse complement strand
CGTGAGGTTCTCGACAAGCGTTGAGAACATAGGGTTCTCGAGTTTCATACGAGGTGAGTATGGATCATCATCGATAGCGAGGTTTAGAGTGAACAAGCTTGTCAAGCTCGAGATCGAATAAGGAACTTGGCCTCCAAAACCCAAGTTAGAGAGGTCAAGGTGAAGAAGATTAACAAGCTTTCCAATGTTGGGTGGAATTCGAGTACCTTTGAAGCCGTTGAAGGACAAGGCCAAGCGTTGGAGAGGATGGAGATCAAACAAGGGACTTTTAGAGTGGTCGAGTCCTCCTGAGATTGATTGTTGGCTGAGGTCAAGCTCGATCACGTCACCACCTGGACTGCGAGTAACACCATCCCAAACACAGCAATCTGAGCTCGAGTTCCAAGAGTTCAGACTCGAGGAACGATCAGAGTCGAACACGAGGCTGTGCTTGAGTTGAAGCAGAGAGGATTGGTCATGTTGGGCACAATGGAGAGTGTAAACCCTAGGGACACAGATATTGAACAAGAAGATGATAATGATGAATTGTGAGAACAGTCTCATTTTGGCTTTGACTCTCTACCTTGTCTTATATTTTCTAAGAACATCAATATCTATCTATATATAGCAAGTGGATCTACTCTTGATCTCACCTGAACCGAACATATCAGACTAGAGCCTTCTTCTTCAGGCAATAACACCTGTATGAAGATTTAAAACGATATCTTTTCGCTATTGCGTGACTTGCCCTACAAGGCAAGTAGTGTGAAGATTTAAAATCTTTAACTTCATATTGAATGTAAGGGCCCTAATGTGGTATAAGTGTGCCTAAGGCAAGAGAAGATAAAGGAACTCATCCTTAACTCTTTAGTGATACAATAAGCCACAGCTGAAGTAGGTTGCACATGAATAGCTTAACGACAATTATCTTTTGAAAACCTAAAAGCGAATGTAAAGTGACACTGAAACAAGAATTCACACACAAAGAAAAAAAAATCTATGTATCTGCTAAACAGATTGAAAAAATAACAGAGAACATCTACCTTAGTTCACATTCAACTAACATTCGGGTTCTTGGAAACCTAAGTAAAGCTGCCAACAGATGCTAAGTCTATGAAGATGTGAGCTGCCTCAGGTTGTACTTGGATAGTTCCTTGTATTTCTCGACCACTCCAATCAAGCAAACAGTCTGGTAACATATTCAAAATAGATATAATCAGGTTTTATAGTAGACATCAAGAAAAAAATATATATATTTCTTGATCCTTGGCATGGAAGATTTGTCCAAGGTTTTGATCCTTACCCTGACAATTTGAACAACAATGTTTTTATCTGGATTTTTAAGATCAACCTTATGCGGAGCGGGAATGCATTTCGCTACTGCATCTATGATTTTCATTCGGTCAATACCGGTATTTGCACGGGCTTCATACAGTACTGCATACTGCAAAAGGAGATAAGAACGGCTGGTGATCATATAGAAATTGGAAGATTAAAAAATGGGAATGAGTAGTTTTGAATATTACAAAAATTTAAACTCATGGGTGGGTCATGTGAAGAAAAAAATCAAATTTTTTGATGGTTTCCGTTCTATTTTGTACAATGGTGACACGTGAATACTCATAATGGTAATCATTTGTATGAGAAAATTTACTATGGGGTCATGTATTTGTGGAAATTTACTACGGGGTTACATGTTTGTGGGCAGTTCATAAAGGTAGGTATGTGCAAATTGCCCTGAATTTAACTTAGGCCACTAAATCACACAACCTAGTTGCATTCAACACTGTTCTTCATTCTAAAATAGATGTCAATCCAACACAAACAAGTTATATCTTTAATCATACTTCAAATGACTATAATTAAGTTCAAAACATTGGCAAAAGATATCAACTTTACTAGAGTGGCAAAATATATTTGTAAGGGTAAAACCGGTATTAAATAATACCTTCTGTGGGTTTTCGGTTTCTGCCGGAAAATGCTCTGCCACGAGAGGCTTAATTGCTCTTGAAATTTCCTCTTCTGAGGCATAGCATGATACTTCAATAGGAAGCACCCTTAAGATGAACCTAAATATGAGAGTAATGTGGTTTAGGTCATGAGAGTGAATTGGTGTTTCTTCTTTGCATACGCATCATTTTATTTAAAATGACGAGTACTCGATGAGTGTATATATATACCTAGACATGTGCTTCCTTGTCTTGGCGGCAGAAGTCATCATGTGCTGCACGATGTCTTTGGGGCTTGGATCTCCATCTCTCTTCCTCATTTGAACAAACACAACACCATTGCAGCCCGAATCAAGCTTGCTGAAGCGCCTCTGTTTGTACAAGAATAGACTTATCAGCAGTAGAAAATAAAGGATGAAGATAAAACTTTTCTTTTGGGTCTGCACTAGAAACACTATTGCATTCATATACTATAACTTGAGACATGAAAGTATCGTACTTCCCATTTGCAATTGTTTATTAAAAAAAACTAGGTACATAGCTTTATCTGGAAGACTAAAGGTACTGGCATAGCATAGTTTTCAGTACTTGCAATGCAGATGCAGAAAAGAAGAAATTGGGTTATGTGTATATCTATTATACAAAATGCAAAGTTTACTACACAAACTCACCTTGCTCTTGTCTCCCAATTCACGAAGCTCAGCTTCAATTAGCTTATCAATGGACTTCTCTTCCACTTTTTCAGGAACAACATTTTTTGGTGCATCAGTTCCCAAGCACTGTTTCTTTTCTGGTGGCTCCTCACATTCACTAGCTTGATTCTCACTTTCCTCCACTTTGTCGGTCTTTTCTTCGGTTTGATTGCCATTAACTGCATCTTCTTGCTCTTGAGCAGCTGGCTTGTCATTGGTTGAGTCCTCCTTGCTAGCACCATCATCTCCATGACCACCAGATACATTCTTCTTCCCTTCATCCTCTGCCTCATTCTCCTCCTCTTCATCGTTGTCATCATCACTACTAGAAGACTCGGAATAAGAGAACTTGATTTTTTTGTTTTGAGGTTTATTCGACTTCTCTGAAAGATTCATGCTTGGATCCTTTCCTTCAATTATCTCTTCGAAGAACTGTAAGAGAAAATAATACCACCAGCAGGTTAACGGAGATAGCATAACTTATTTGCACATTACAAGTGGAGCACGTTTTCAGTATTCTAGATTTATCAAAAAGATCTGACAAATCTATTTGCTAAGCTCCGATCATATCAGAAACCAAGGGTGTAGAAAAATTCTCAAATAGTTTTGATCTTACATTATGAAACAAGATACTGATAAGCTAAACTAGAACCTCAACCAACATAATTCATGGTACTTTCAAATCATAAATTAACACAATGACTTTGAAAACAAATACAAACTCCTGAGTTCCCAGAAATGTCAGCTCCGATTCATCAACCAAACTCTATTTTGGCTGTATCAAATATAGCTAGCACATGATAAGTTTTTATCACATCTCAACCAAGAGTTTCAAATGTTTTGTTTGCATATTCAATAGAGAAAAAAGGGGGAACAGAACTAAAATTACCAGAAATACCAAAATCTTGCCCCATACTTACCTTCCTTGAGCAATTAATATTCGAACAACAAAATTAATTTGAACAATAATTTGATTTGCTTTTGGAAACAGTAAAAAATCCCACTAGAAATTCCCCCAAAATATGAACATGAATTTAGCAACTACAGACCAATATTGAAACTCACAGTCACAGATGAGAAGAAACATTAAAGATATGAACTTTACTTCAAATCAAAAGCACCCAGATACAAAATCAGCAAGCAATCACTAATTAGAGTATTAATTTTCGTAAAAAGCAGAAATTAGGATAGTAGTTTCTACAGAATCGATAACGTTAATTGCTTCCTGAGAGGCTTGGAATTCCCTGCCACCATCGCAGGTGATGAAGAAACCTTTGACACCAGGGCATATTGGGTATGCACCCTTCTTCTTCACTGCTTTCTGATACACAACAGAGAATCAAACAATAAACAAAATCAGAATCAGAATCAACCATGAAGATGCCAAAATCGAACAGTTACTGACACTAAAATGTCTCTAATTTGAACTAACATTGTAAGGAAGATACTGCTTCCTCTTCCTGCCCTTGTCGCCGGTTTTGGAAGCCATAGTAGAGAGAGAGAAAGCGAGCACAAACTAAGCAGCAAGTTCGCAGATTTTGCAGGATAGTGTGGAGGTGGAGAGGTAGAGGAGGAGAGAGGCAGGTTTCGCTTCAGGGTTTTAGGCCTTTTAGCTAATGGGTTCGAAGCCCACGTATATCAAATAAGGCCCAAAAAAGCCATGAAGTGTAACTCAAATTAATTTTATGGGGTAAATAGTACAAAACCTTATATCATCACTTTTAAAAAGTAAAAAAAAAAATGTATGATTCATTTATAAATGATGAAAAGTCTAGATTTCGATTTGCATAGTTTTTTGTATTTTTGTCATCCTCACGTATATTATCATGTCAATAATACTTAATAAATAGACTGAATCAAAAAAATTATAAATCTAAAACAGAAATATGTAACATTTAAATTTAAGTATAATGCGTTTTAAACACCATCTATGAATGGCCTATAGAAATAATTGTTTATAGATATCTCCTTCTATACGTATTTTGCACATAATTATCCTCGACTTTATACTTTGAAGGTATAAAGTCCAAACTGCCCCTCACTTGCATACAAGTTCATAGCACAAACTGAAAAATTGATGGATAATGCTAGAATTAGCTCAAATGTTCCAATAAAAACTTCATTTCATTTAACCACCATTCTATATACAAACACCTATGAACAAACCTTTCCTTTTTTTCCCTCATATATATAAATATATATTAACTTATAAAACAAATCCTACATTTACAGAGGCTATACTTATATATATGAAACAAATATATATAAATACCTATAGCAACTGTACTTTATCCACACTGTGACTTGACTGTGAAGCAGCAAGAAGAGCTGCTCCGATTCCAGACCCATCTTCAGTAACTTGGAGAACAACGTGCTTCGCTATTTCTTCCCCTAAGATTTCGATCAAGGCTTCATGCAAGTACTCTCTGAAGGACGAATAGCTTGTGTACAAACCTCCCTCGATCGCCACAACCGTTCTTTTCATTTTAAAGTCGCTTCTGGTTCTTATGCTTGTAACCCCGCCGCTCCCATCCCGGCCTATCTTCTTCAAGATTCCGACTATGCCTGCAGCTGCCAGCCTGGCAGCCCTTCGGGTTACAATGTCACATATCTTCACTACGAGTTTTCGTACCTTTAAGGATGTATCAGGGATCTGAGAAGAATATAGATGTAATTGTTAGGTGTTATGGTAATTCATAAGCAGTGGGTAAGGGTAGAATTGGTAATAGGTGGATGACTCGTGTACCTCGAGAATTTCGTTTAAGATTCTTGCTACTTCTGTTAAGACAGGAGAGTCATCCTCGTGCATTGCTGCCATCAATGGAGTCCTGAAATTGCATGTGGAAAGAGAAAAACAATAACGGTTAAAAACCAATTTTATGATGACATTTGGGGGTGCCACATGAATTATGGAAGAAGAAAAAAATTACACCTTGGAGAAAACCGAACTATAATGAATATATGTTCTATGAGCCATTTCCAAACATTGGAGTGAGCCACATGAAACCTTCAGCAAAACTCCTTGCAGTCTTTTTAACACCATATTTTTCTAATATGTCATCATTATGTGTTTTCTTTACTACTGAGGATGTTAAGTTTCTCCTAAAAGTATACAACATACAGTGATGCAATGCATGTGTTACTAGTTTCAGGTAATTGCTTAAAACAACCCTTTTGAATCGTCCATTTATGGAAAACTACCTTTTGACAAATTGTGAGCTTGAAACTACCCTTCTGTTTGGAAACAGTTCTGACCCAAACTTCTTGTTCATTTTGACGTTTTTTTTTTGTTTCCAAATTATAAAAAAGCCTATAGAAGCAACAATTGCCAAATTTATGCCTTCCATGTTTTGAGTCAAGAACACACTCTACGTTATCTGCTATAGTCATTTTACCTCCTGTAATTGGGCGATTCAAAAGAGTAGTTTAAAGTTCACATTTTGTCAAAAGTTAGTTTCCAGTCAGTGGGTGATTCCACAGAGTAGTCCAAAGCAATTACCCTCCTATTAGTTTTACTTATGCAGCATACTTGCATCAATGAAAGCAAATACAAACCAATTCATTCAAAAGATAGCAGTTTCCCAAACTAACTATATGCTATAAAGGGTGTTGTATATATTTTTGGAGAGAACTTTTGAGGTTTCACTATTATCTTCTGTTTATACTATGACAATTAACTCATGTATCCATACCTAGATTGCAAGTTCTTACACTTTTAACAAGTTATAGAATCATAGGATGAATCTAGATGGTGTATCAAATTATATACTGAAATCTCCCAACCCTAGATATAGGAGGAAGAATTACGAGTACATAAGAGAGAGAGAGAGAGAGAGAGAGAGAGAAAAACATTGTGGTGTAAGAGGGGCGAACCTCAAAATAAAGGGTATTGATAAGCTGTATGAAACGGGTCCAAAAATATCAGACTCTTGTGACATTTTGAGTATCACTCTCCTTACAATGTCACCCAAATACATTCCTGATATCATTTTCTCAAATCCCTGCAGCAAATTAGTGTTTTGAGTTTAAACACATACTCAGATAAATAAATAAAACGAGTTTAAGTCCATACTGACGAGTAACCATAAGAAAGAATAGCTTAACCATACTTGATCATTTGGGTTTGGACTTTCAGCATCTAATTCAATATCATATGAAGTTCGAGGTAAATGTGAAGACCAGAAGTTTCCCCATTCCATATTCACAACCTAATCAAGAAAAGATATAACATGAATGCACATATAGATACGATAGGCTAACCAATTTCTCTAAGGAAGCAAGAAAGAAAAATACCATGCCTCCAGAAGTAGTAAGAAGGCCTTGACACTTTATGATAGCATCTGTTCGCTCCAAATAACAAGCATTTGTACCTGTCCCGATTATCACTGCAGCCACAGTGTCAGCATCGTGATAATGTCCAAGAGCTAGTGTTCCCACAGTATCATTTACCTGTTCCAAATGAAACGAAAATCATGCTTGTAGAAACTCAAGTGAATAGTTATTAGTATCAATAAATCATTTAAGGTCTGTGTGATATAGACTATAAGGCACCATTGACATCATAAAAACGATGACAAATATCTTTTTAAAGACAAAACAATGTTCAAAATAACTTGTTCCCCAAGTACACCATAACTCATGAATTGATGGGAGCTTAAGCCCTCACAAAACATAACAAAATCAAAATTCAAACAATTGTGTTGGCTTGCCTTGCCTTGCATATAGCATTCGCATGCCTAGTTTCATCTTTGAAGTTCACTGCAAATGTTCATACAATTGAAATTTTGATCAAAACAGACCAAGCTGAAACAACTGATCACATAAATAATGTGGTGAGCTAGCTTTCACTTCAAGAAACACAGTGAACCTATAAAGGTCTAGAGGAATATAAACTCAGACTTCTATGAAATCAACTGAGTATCCTTGGCTTACAAATAACATTTGCATATATAGTTTCTTCATTTAAACCAACTGCGATTCTTACCAACTTAGCATATGATACACCATGACACAACAAAAATGTGTAACTCTTCTTCCCAAGAAAGAACAAAAGCCCTACCAATGTTTCATAGGTTGGACATAGTGCAAAAAAATGAAGAGAAAGTGCTTACCAGTGCTGTTACCCGCATATCTAAGCCTGTTCTAGTCAATGCTTGTTGTAAGCGTTCCACAACCTCTTCTCCAACCTATCAACCAAAAAGGTAATAATATTGTATCAGTTAATCATTTATAAGTCACCTCAATGGTGAAAGTTCACTCTGACCCTCCCATGTTTTTGCTTAACTATGTGATGAAGTTTGAAGACTATACTTAGATGCAAATTGATATATAAGCAGATTCCAGCTAGTTTTAGTCTAAATGAAAAAACATGCAAAACCACAGTCTGAGCCACTGGAAAAGCAGTTCTGAGGTATTCAACAGTTTGGTTTTGGAAAGTTTAATATACGCGGCACCGGAGCATCTAATAATCCAACTAACCATGTCTTCAATATAAAATCCTTTTGTCCATTTGATCAGAATACCCGACGAAACAGATGTTTGTTTCACAGGAAATGAGAATGTAAACCCAAGTTCCCTTCTTCTAGGCAATGAAGCTTCAGATTCACTTTCTTCACTCTCAACAAATTGCTTCAATGATGAAGCAATAAAATCAAAGAGATCCTGCAAAAAGAGATACACTTGGGTTGTTGTTACATAATTTCACAGTGAAACTTCAAAGCATTGGAAAGGAAAAGGAAAGTTTAGCAGACTCTCTGAGGTATGAATGCAATTACCTTGCTTGTGCTGGTCATCAAATGTTGGGGAATAGGTTGCCTTTCCACATCATGTTCTGGTATAGAGGACCTTCTACCTTCTAGCTGAACCCGCAAGACCCGAAAATTAGTCCCCCCAAGATCTAGGGAATAATACGTTCCTTTCTCCCTCCTGATTCAAAAACCAATAATCAATTTGATACCAAAGCCCAACCAAGCATTATATAAAGAAAAACAGATTTTTCTGATCAACCACATTTTGTGAACATATTAACACGTGTGAACATAAATCACTAACTCTAAGGCATCCCTTTTACAACATGAAAATTTTAAGTTACGGGCATAATCTTCATTAACTGACAACAATATGTTTGATTACATTGAATAAATACTCTACCCCATAATCATATTACATATTATTTAAAGGATTGAATTAAAAATATCCCTTAATTATAACATTAGTATCAAACTTAACCCCGACTATTTTCTTAGTTATCATTTACTAACAACCCTTCAACCATCCCCATCTTGCCAGTATTGCCCGAAAGCGCATTTCCCAACTATTTTAATGAAATTCCCAAATTTCAGCACGGAAACCTCGGGCATTTCATTTTGATTCCAACTTTCTCATTGAGTCATACCAGAATCATGTTAGACCCCACATTCACAGCCATCCCACCGGAAAACACTGTGAAATAAACCCCAAAACACCATCCAGAACAACTGGTCGCCATCACAGTTCTTGTAATTCGACACCCACTTCATCTGGATGTATGCATTCAATAAATCAAACCCCAATGCCATCGCCTCCACACTCACAAAAAAAATAGGTTTTTTAGTAGGCGAGGATGGAGTATATGTTGATGAGGCGGATGTTAAAAGGAGCAGGCGGAGCTGAGATAGTGAAGGACAAGGAGGAGGAGGAGACGAGGAAGTCTTTAATGTTGGAGCAGTAATGGGCCACAGGCTCAAAGACAATAAACACTAGTGATAAGATCAAATAGTCAGATATCATTTGTGTTTAACAAAATAGGAGTGGATAAGTTTCCAATGAGTCTGTAGTGGGGAGTCATTTATGACTTGCCTTAAATATTCATCGTCACAATAATCTCAAGTATATCAATAACTGACAATATAATGCATACCAAAGTTTAGACAGCGAAATATATTAGAGAAAAAAGATGCAAATCATGCTTACTACAATCAAAAGCGCAGTTATGGGGTAAAAGTGGCATAGAGAGTTAAAATATAAACTTGGTCACAAATAATTACAAACGGTTCCGATCCACTAAGGCTTGTAATCATGGGATGGATGAAGAAAGTAGCCTTTAAGATATTTCCTATTGTGTGAGTTTTAAACAAAGTATACCCAAATAAAGTCGTTAAAAGATTTGTGTTATCCCAATGAAGAATGTCAAAGCATTAATAAATACTATCTCCACATTAAAAACTGGAAGAGAAAAATGACATTGTTACACATCCAAAACGCAAGCAGAAAACAGAAAATTTTAAATCCCAAATCCCTCCAGAATCATTTAAAACAGTGCAGCAATAGATTTAAAAGCACAAAGGACAATCATCACAGTGAAGCAAAAATGAGTGGGGAGGCAAAATTTCTTGTACAAGTATAGTGATATCACCTAGAAGAGAATCCACAAAAGGGGCCACTAGATTTGTAAAATGATAAAGAAAGTCTAAACAACATCAGAATAAAAGTAAAACCAAAACAGTACAAAGAATATATCTGAGAAATTATAAAAAGGGATGGACAGTTAGTAATGTCCATAAAAGAGTGGCAAACTAACAACAAATTCGGCAAACAAAACATCAATTAATGGGCAAAGAATACCGACTTACTTAGATTGAAAAAATGAAATATACATTGATGGAATAACAACCTAAAGAAGATTCCACAACAAATTGCAACAAAAGTACCCATTTGACAAGAAATGGAATATATGAAGAAAAAATCTACAAGCATTGGGTTAAAGGCAGCAAAAGGGCCTAAACAGCACTAAAAGGAAAACATATTCGAGCTGAAAATATCAGTTTTTGACAACAAATACCACTGTGAAACACTGATTGAAAATGTAGACTGTACAAAAACCATACTTCCTGATAATTACAAAAAAAAACAATTTTGCAAGCAATGTTCAGAGTTAAAGCAGTAAATGTAGAGCAGATAGAGCTGAAGAACGTCTAGCGACCCATCAAAAGCAGCAATCAAGAGAAAAATCGATCAATTGAATCAAAATATAGCAATTCCATTCAATAGTGACAAAAGGCAACAAACAAAATGTGCAGAGAAGCCACCAAATGAAGAAAAGAACACAATAGCATCAAGCATCATTACCCATCAGGCAATTTATCGACGAAAGTGAGGAGCATTTTGA
>JAYMSW010004658.1:0-10767 GCA_036897725.1 Erodium texanum | reverse complement strand
TGATGATTTAGATATCATTAAACGCTTTCAAGGTATGAATAGGAGGAGAATGCAATTACATTTAGATTAAAAATAAATATTTACATATGAATTTGTAATTTAAAATATTAATATATTTAGTTATGTAATATTTGTATATTTGTTATGGTTGATTTTTTTATATTTAATAATTATTGAGGGAACACCCTGAATTTTTTTCCTGCCTTCGCCCGTGCGTCCATGTGGTGTACTACTCTGACCTACAATATTGTCTCCATCCAAGCAACCTTGACAAAAACTTGTTCATTGGGCATATCCGCTTCCCACTAACATAACTCTGTTCCATTCCATCGTAGGTCTGGATGTTCCTCAGATGATAGTAAACAAAACTATCAAGGGTTGTAGGTGAAGTGACAGAGGCTTCATGTAATAAGTATTGTATTTCCCTTTTTTCTAATAAAAAAAAAAGATGATAGTAAACAAAACTAGCATAGTCTTCACGAATTGGTCCTTGTGACGAACTAGAAGATAATGAGCCTAAGGGTTTGTAGGAATACCTTCACCAATTTCTTGTTATGTTACATGATCGGGCCTCACATCTTCTTCCCAATTTATGACAAAGTTGTCTTGAACTAAGTCTGCTGGATTGCTTGCTTCTGAATTCCAGTGCTAACTTCTTTCCTTCTCAAAGACAGGATCACGATCCATCATTAGTCCTTTTATTTCAGATTGAAGAACCGATATGCTTTCGATCCTATCTCATACTCAATAAAAATATCATAAATTGGGAAGATTTGGGGTTTGGGTTTGAGAGATGACAATATTCTGGAATTTATTATGTTTGTTTGTGTTCCATTTTCTTTTGGAATTAATCTGTTAGTGGATGTTCTTTAGTTTTTGGTTAAATATGCGATTGCAAGGTTCTCAATGAATTGGAATGACCTAGTTTATAAATGTATCTCACCTGTGATATAGAAATCTAGACGGGACAACTCAAGAACGATTGTGATGGTGTTACATATGTAAATAGTTGTAACCATATATAGATACAGTATATATGGCTGCACTTCAATCCTCTTTTTCGTTACATTTCCTGATCGTAGCTGTTATATATGAACAACTACGATCAAATAATAGCTGTATCGTCAATCTTGTATTTTGAAACTCCATGGATGATGGATGAGAAACACAGATATTCCAACTGGTTAGACATTAGATCTTCATGTTCTTCTCATTGAAGTTTGAATTTCTTGCTAATTAGTGACAAATCATACAATATTGTTCATTGGAAACTTGGAAATGAAATTCTCACTCTTGCATTAAGTGGGCACTATATACTTCTCCTTATTGGCAACAATGCTCATATGGGCTATGTAGATAAGGAACAATTGGCCTTGTACTTATTGTAGCAAGTTCCCTAATAATATACTTGCTTTGGAAGATTTCTGCTTATATCGAAAATAGTGTCTAAGATTGTGGTTGTGGTATAATAATCTTCTTATGATTCTATGAGCATACAATAAGACTGGTTTTACTTTGGTTACTGAGAGTAATTATCGATAAATAGGCAGATGGGTTGAAACTCTAGAATGTGAGGGGTTTAGGATAAGTAAAACGAAACTTAATATATAGTGTAATTTTAGGAAGAATATGGACGTCAGTGAAGGCTTAGTTAGATTAGAGGACAAGAAAGTTACCAAATCTCATCAATTTAGATACATCTTGTATCTAATGTTCAGAATAAATATCCATATTGAAGTCCTTATCAATCATCTTAAATTTTTGAGTTGGATCGGGACTTAACGATGTGTAGATGATAACAACTTGCTCCATTTACGTCTGTGACTATTGAGTACTCTAGAAATTTTTGTTCTAACTCTACCTGCCTTACACTGATCTGCAATGGGAGATAAAAAAAAAAAAAGGACACATGTTTTTCGGCGATTGAAAGTGATATACCAATTGCAATCAAACTTGTCTCTTATCTTTGTTCATAGCTCCAAATTCTTAACATGTTTACTTTACTATTGTTCACAAAAGCTTTGGCCACCATTTCGTTCATGAGATTGAGAATTCAGATAATGATAGTTAATTATATTTTCACCGTGCAAAGCAAATCCAATGATGGGTTTCACGCGTAAACAAAAGATGACAATATTCTAGAATTTATTATGTCTCCGTTCCATTTTCTTTTGAAATTGATCGGTTTGTGGATGTGCTTTAGTTTTTGGTGTAATATGTGATTGCAGTGTTTGTCAATGAATTTGAATGGCCTGGTTTGTAAATGTATCTCACCTGTGATACAGAAATTTAGATGGGACAACTCAAAAACAACTGTTATGGTGTTATACATGTAGATTGTTGTAACCATAGAGACACAGTATGAATGAATGCACTACAATCGTCTTTTTCGATACATTTCCTGATTATATATGAACACTTAGGATCAATTAATACCTGTATCACCAAAGTAATTATATTTTGAAACCCTATAACTGATGGCTGAGAAATACAGCATGACTTTCTGAACCATATTCCAAATCATACAGTATTGCATTGTTATTACATTTTTATATATCTTGAATATGGAAACTAAAATATAAGAAAATGGTACAATGTATATTCTACTTGCACTCCGGAATCTGTTCTAACACTTGTATGCGTTGTACATAACATGGCGGAAAGAAGAAAAATACAAATTTAAACGAAGTGATTTCTCAAACATTTTGCCTTTAAACTCAATATACTCCATTCTTCACAATCTCATTCTCATAATTCTGGATGAAGATTTATTTTAGCATTGATCGTATTAATTGGAACTTGGAAATGCAATTACTCATATGGGCTATGGAGATCAGGACCAATGGCCTATTTGCCTTGTACTTACTATATATTGTAGCAAGTGTCATAATATAATGTACTTGCAGATTTCTGCTTAGCGAAAACATCGTCCAAGATTGTCGTTCTAGTATTATAAACTTCTTATAATTCTATCAACATACAATAAAACTGGCTTGGTTTGGTTGCTGAGAGTTAACTATCGGTAAATGTTACACGAGACAGGTGGGTTGAAACTCTAGAATCTCAGGGGTTTAGGATATATAAGTAAACCAAAACTAAACATATAGTGCAATTTTAGGAAGAACATGGGTGTCAATGGCCGGCTTATTAGTTATATTAGAGGCCAAGAAAATTACTAAAACTTGTCAATTTAGATGCATTTAGCGTCTAATGTTATGAATACATAACAATATGTAAGTCCTTCTCAATCATCTTAAATTTTTGGATTGGATCGTGCTTTAACATTACGTAGATGACAATGATTTACTCCATTGAAATTTGTGACATATTTTATAGATCTAGAGACTTTTTGTTCTAACTCTACCTATCATACACCATTGATCTGCAATAGAGGATGAAAAAGAAAAGGTATACATGTTCAAAAGTAATACAACGATTGCAACCAAACTTGTCTCTTATCTTCATTTATGGCTCTAAATTCTTCACATGTTTATACTTTGCTATTGTCCGAAAACACTTTGGCTACCATTCTTTTCATTAAGTTAAGGAATTCAAACACTCATATAATTACGATTTTAAATCAGATTTTCACCATGCAAAGCAGATTCAAGAAAATCCAAGGAAACAAAAGATGTTTCCAGATATGGGTTTGGCAAGAAATCAATTGGTTGTTTGTGAAAAACAAGTAAACTAAATTACAAAATAATGAAGATATGGGTTTGGCAGGACATACCTGTCGCAAGAAGTCAACATCATGGAGTAACAAATGTAATAATGACATCATGGTTGTATGTTTGTAATGTCAACTTTCACCATATTCTTATCAAGATTTTTTTATATTTATTCTACTGATATACAATAATTATAACATATATAGTTGACATTGAAAAATATATAGTTGAGATGGGTCAAGCTCAATCATCTTCACAATGTTGTCTGTTTTGCATGGTTGCTGCTAAGTGCGAGGATATCACAAGTTTTGTGCCCACCACAAACATACCCAAAACCCTAACTTTCCAGCTATGAAGTTATCAGGAACAAAACCTCTATCCTATCACGACACATGGCATTAGGGCACCCACTAATCTCGGCCCCAAAAATGCGATCAATATCACAACTGACCAATCCAACGTGAAAAAGCTTCCAAAAATACAAACACTATGATCAAGATAAACTATCCAAAGACATTGATTGCTTAGAATGACAATAGGAAATGTGCATGAACAAATTGAATGGTTTGTTGAGCAATATCAACAAGTAAAAGGTTAGCAAAAGGTGTAGAAGATCAGCTGGGATGGGTCTTTTTGTAGAACACAACCCGTCAATTATGTTTCATGCGGTTAAATTTATTTTGGGTTTTGCTTAAATTTGGCATCTTATTGTTCCTTTGGGAAAAATTGTGATATGATTTGATTTGATTGAAGAAAAGAAACATACATACACAAATTGGAAATGACCTCATGGCATATAGCTACTATAGCTAGTGATGTTCCATCCGGTATTGGAACCTTAATTTGGGGATACAACAAGATCAATACAACAAAATGCATGAACTAGTACTAATTACTTATGAGAGGTATTCATGGTTGTTACGGCAGTTATTTCTTTTGGCCTAATAATAGAATTTAATGGGAGAAATAATTGTTATTATTTGTAGTTGTTTGTTTTAGATTATCTCATGTATGTGTTTTGTATGTTATCTGTATAATCTGGTTGTTATTAGACATGTGAGTTATATTCATTCAATTCTAACAACAAAAATTATTATTCTCGTTAAGTCGAAATCTATAATTTTACTACATTTCCTTACAAAAAAAAAAACGCTAGTACTAATAAAATCTTAATCCAAGTAATGGGTTTTGCTTATCGTAGAAAAATCAATACTTATATGAAATGGGTTGATTATTAATTGGGATTTGAATATCCATAAAAACGTGCATGGATGAGGGAAGTATAAAGGTGGCTTAATTATAGGCGAGTAGTCTCGAAATCAAGATAAGATGTGTTTCATATTTATAAAATCTCTCATCTTTAATTTTCCTTTTTATCCCCACCAAACTGATCTGCCTGATACCATTCCACTTTCTGTGCTTCCAATCAATCAATATGAGATTATTATTTTTGGATCTTATCTTCATGCATGCAGGCCCCTCCACGTACGTACCTTCTCGAAATCAATAATTTTTTTTTACACAAAAAAATATGTTGCTGTTTTTATATAGTATTTCAAAGTGCTAAAGTTCCTTGTTCTGATCATCCCATGTTGTTGTCTTCAAGCTGTCCACATTTCTGTGTATTTCCAAGTTGCTCTCTTCTAGTACATACGAATTTGTTTTCATTCCAATACTGGGTCTAGTACTCATCATTAATGTTATTGCCAAAAGAATTTAATTATTGTAAGAGAACAAAAACAGATGAAGAAACCCTAGAAATTTCTCACCTATACCCCATCAATTATTGAATGATAATTTTGAGGGTTGAGTTTCTTTTGACAAGTGTTGGCTATGGAGTGTAAGAAACAAACCTCAAGATCCACAACGGCGAGGCCAAATGGCCACGAACCAGCCACAGGCTGAGGACAATATTAATTAGTCGGAATGCTAATTAATTACAATCTACAACAACCTAATTAATCATATCTAAAAAAAGGGAATAGAAGTGAAAATGATTGAAACGACGGCGGCGCAATTTGAGTGCAAGAAAGTTGGAGTTCGTCAGCGAGACATCATCAAAAAGATAGAAACATTATTAAAAGTGACAAATATTAGTGACATTGTTTTTATGTTTAACTTTCGTTACAATTGCATCATCGGTGTGATCATGTGGAGATAAAAAGAGTGTGTGCTTTTTCTATAATTATTGACCGCAAAACAGAAAATTTATAAAGGAGGCTGCAATTATTAAATCAAAGCATGAAATGAATTGAAATTATGTTGATTTCGTCATCGTCTTAATTTTGCATGTAAATGTGGAGCCATAGGGTGGTGACATTTATAAATGTGATGGCTGATTGAAGTTGACCTTGGTGGTGCAAAATTTATATCCTCAACCCCATGTCATGCCAAGGCTCATTTCAATGAATCTTTGATAAAGGTTTTAATATTTTTATCAATTGATTTAAATTTATTAAGATTATCTTAGCTTTATTGTTCCACAAGTAAAGTTTAATACAACTTAAATTATTTTACTTAAACTTCCACATGCAAAATTGTATACAATATGAATTATTTTAATTATACTTATATATGATGAGAAGAGTTCTAATTTGTCCATAAAATATGCAGTATTTTCATATCGTATATATTAAAATTTATACCTATTATTTTAAACTTTTAAGAACGTTAATAGTTCTATCAACTGTTGCACCATCATTTCAATTTGTTGGGTTAATCATTTCTCTATAAGGTAAACTTCTTTTATATCTTTCGTATATTATTGATATAAACATTAAATTACAATTTAAGAGATATTTAAATTGACTTCAAAAAATATTTAGTATGTCCATGGGTTTGTAAACAACTTTTGTAAGTTTATATTTGTTACTTTGCTGATTGAATTACTTCTTTTTACTTAGAAAATTGAACGGAATTTTTTTATATGTTTGAATAATATATTGTACTTGTTCTAAGCATCTTGTAATCTTTATAATATCAAATACATAAGTCAATTCAATTTATTTAATCTCTCGAAATATAATTAACATGTTTTTTTAACTACATTTAAACTATAATTATAGTCTCCCACGTCCCAACCATAAACTTAGTAATTAAGAAAAAACGAACTTGTCTAGTTAGACACGTTTTTGAAAAGTTTAGATGTAAATAATACATGATTTCATTGCTAAAGCAAGAACTAGTTGGGGAGATGAATCGAAGAAGATAGTGGTAATGTTAGTGACTGGTGGGCCCACGAGTTTGGTGTTGACTCACTAGTTCCGGTCAACTCATCTTCGTTCCACGTGTGTGCCTTTTTAGCGGATATTTAGTAAACTCCGAAACTAATGATTGGGTTGCTACTGAAATGCTTATTGTTTGAAACCAGGCATTCGGAAATTTAGAGAAAAAGTGGGATGAAAATGTGCAGAGTATATCCACGTACGTATTAATTGCTTATTTTTATTGTTATCTCTAATCAGCAAGGTTCTAGGAAATGAACCAAATGAAACCTCTCTCCTCCATCCTTGTCATTTGGTATATTTTTTTTTATGTCCGTTAAAGTCTTATTTTAGTATCAGATTTAGTTTAGTTTAATTGTCGGACTTTGTTAGATTTAGGTGTACATTTATTATGTTTCAAGTCCTTTTATTTTAAGTCTATTCTGATTACAAGTGATACACGAATTATGTTCAATGAAAAGCGCTTACTATAAAAATTTTATTCCAATAAAGTCTAATTAAGTTTGTAAAAACTTTTGCCTTGATTGTTTTTGTATTTATTATGTATATCTTATGATTAAAATAAAATATATACAACAATCTTTTTCAAAATAAAAAGCTTTTGTTTTAGAGAACAAATTACTGAAATAATGATGGCACCATCGTGATTGCCTCTCCTAATAACATCTATATTAATCAATTAGTTCGGATCAAATATTTAAGAATAGTCATTCACATGCAGTAAGATATTTTTCTCCATTACAAAATATTTAAATTTCTTTAATACTAAATATTAACTCGTGTATCGATAATAAGTCAATAGGTCTGGTTCAAGCCGAACCAACCTGTTTAAATCGATACATTGAAAGAAGAGAAGCAACTTAATTATATGGCAAGTTGGCAACACAACCGGGCTATAAATCTGCTAAATCCTTGATATTTAAACCCTAGTAGATACTGCACTAATTAAAGCCTAGGGGGTTGTTATTTTTTGAACAAGTTCAGGTTGTATAAAAGCAAAATCAAAACCAAACTCTAAACACAACATTTAATTTAATAAACAGAAGTGGAATGTGTTTCCCTTTTGTTTGGAAATCCGAATGAACTAATCCAACATCATCATTGAAAAAAAAAGGAGACAAATCGTGTCCCGTTTGTTCGGCGGCTCCATATAATATCCATTTTGAAATAAATAAATCACCTATACTATTATTATTAGAAAATTTATAAGTTTTGCAAATTTAAATACATGGAGATCTTGTACTTTCGCGGCATTTGACACTAAGCATATCAACGGACAATCTCATATTCTCCACTATTTAGATTTTGGTGAAAAGCTATTTATTTGCATCAGAGGCAGAGTGGACAAAAGTTACAGTACAGGTAATAGTAGCACAATTTGATTTTCTTTATAGCTTATTTAATATTTCATCACTTTTGTTATTATAATTTTTTACTTATTCTACTTCACTTAATATTCTCCTAAATATTTAAACACTTGGTGCTCTCACCATTACCACAACATTCTCAAAAAGACCTGCCTACCTATGTCTTCTACACCATTCTCTAATGAGTATTGATATATACCTTATTTTGTTTTTTTTTCTTATCATGGTTAATGAGTCAAGAATATGACATAATTGTTTGAATTTGATATATATTTTTATTATTTGATCCGTAGCAATAGCAATCTCTATTGGGATGTTTTTGTGCAAAATTAGGGTTTCTAATGTTTTTTTTGTGACATAATATGGTAACAAAACACATGTTTAGTAAAATTTGTTTTAACAAATAATAAAGTAATTTTGATATATTAATTTGAATGATTTTATTGAATCCGTCATACTTGCCTTTGAATCTGTTTCTTGATTTATAAGGATTCATCATTACATAGCTTATAACAAACAAACTAATTAGTATAATTCACACTTATCAAAGTTAGTTTAGTGGTTAAAAGAATTGTTTCTCTTTGCCACTTGGGTTCAAATCCTAGTGAGCACAACAATATTATTATTTATAGTTGTTTGTCTAGAGTTATCCCATCTAATTTTGTTGGTGTTCATTTAGTATAATTCACGATACAACATTAATGATTTATGGTAGGTTATTAATTTTTAAAGTTTCACCTTGATCTTTCTTTTTCTTGTTTTTTGAAAAATTTCACCTTGATCTTAAATAGAACTACAGTATCTTGATTTTTATGTAGATCCCCCAAGGTAAGGTTTGAACAATGCCACAAATGAAACCCAGTACATTTGGAATATGTAGGTCAAAATGATTGGAAAGAAAAGTGTGAGGGATAGTTGGAAAGTTACTAATTAATTTAGTTAGTGGAAGAAAGAGCACTATATATATGATATTTCGGGGTTATAGTTTACCAAAATACCCACTTAGCTGAAAGCAGGAGGACGAACGGGAATATTGATGCAACGTAGGACTAATTAATACGAATGGGATTATTGATGTAACCTAGGATTAATTAATACGTCAAAAGTTAGTAATTATTTCATTGGTTTGAGGATTATATATTGTAAATATTGGCCCACCGGGGAACTTTGCCTGAAAAGGAAAGTTCACATATGAAAAAACAAAAGCACCCAACTTTGACAACAATCATTTCCCCTTTAAATGAGCATGTGTACCAAAACTAAATCATTAATTGCTTTAAAAATCTTAGCAATTGTTGCTATACCTATTCATTTAAAAATTCTAGTTCATACCTAGTTTTTAAATATCTGTTAATGGTTTTTTTTAAAAATTGTTAAATATTGAACGCATATATTTTTCTGATATAAAAATTTGATATTTTTTATATTTAAATTAGATTGATACGATTCATATTATTATTGGTTTTATATATATAATAAATATAAGAGAATACAACACATCCTTTAGATGGAGAAAATTCATATTATATGAGACTTTATTACACGCAGAAGATTAGTAGTTGTGATAGATAAAGAAAACACAAACCTTGCTATGATATCAATGTTTGGTCCATTTAGAATGTTAAACTGATAGATAAAAGCTTCCTTATATATTCATAAGTAATTCTGATCTAGTTTATATAAATACCAAAATTTGAACTCAACACCTCAAATATATATGGTCTTTTGTTCTATTTTACGTTTGGTTGACCTCTACATATTTATCAAATATATTTTTTGATACAGAACTTAAAACACAATTTGGAATAGAACTTGTAATTTTCAATTATAGAAGCAAGCACAAAGTGGGTTAGTCGATGCTAATCCTGGGAGATTTATCAGTGTATCATGCGCTTTAGTGGGTCTAATTAAATAGACTAACGTTTGTAATTATAGAAATCACATACCAATAAAGGCACTCAGAGGTGGATTAAGGTGGGTATAGTGTGACAAGATTTGGTATTAGTAGGCTTGATTTATACCAACTAAAGTAATGTTTCGTTCTTGTCTCGATCAAAACTATAGATATCATACACAAATATATGACAATATATATGTACGAGAAAATGGAAGATCCATAAAAAAAGACAATATCATTAATCGTTATCGGAAAGAAGTAAACATAATTAGGACACGACGGTGCAAGAACGATTACATTAACTTGGAACAAAATGCTGATGAAATCAAATTTTAACATGAAACAAGAAAACATGAAAATATGTACACAATCCTCCCGTGTACAAATTTTGTTGCTACAGATAGAGAGAGAGACGACGGAGACGACACTGAAGGGACATGCACGATTGAGAGATCTCACTGAAGCTGCACAACAGAGGATTGCTCGTTTTCTTAATTTGTTAAACCGGGCATTGAGCCAGCTGGACCGCCCGGTCTGGTCCGTCCGCCACCTCCGTCCCGCAGTTACCCACTTGTACCACGGCTTTTGGCTGTGGGGGCGCGGCTGGT
>JAYMSW010004657.1:0-10770 GCA_036897725.1 Erodium texanum | reverse complement strand
AAAAATAAAAACGAGACACAATACATAAAAGCAGAACATGATCACTAAGCCATGTAGCGATGTCGTCATTTCGGAATGGCCTGAACGAGGAACTACCGCCACTTCTTCGTGAAGATTTGGACGTGGTTTGGTGAAGTACTCGTCATCCGCAAGCTCCTCGATTTGGGCTTCAATGTGTGTCCTAGGGTACACCATCTCTCGGACGCGACGATAGCATACCTCGTAGTCCTGAACTGGATGTTCCACCGTTTTCTAGTGATCCTTGCACTGGCGCTCAGTCCAAATTGGACCATTCCAGTCTTCCGGTATGTCGCCCATGAAGTTGAGGAAAACATCGTCCTAATAATCCTGGTCATCCCACAATGAGGCATGTAACCACGCCTATATTAAACGAGTCTCTTCCTCATTCGTCCATGGTCAACTTGGAGTTGGAGCTTTCATATTTTTGAGGTTGGGATTGTGAGTGGTTGGGAAAGGAAAATCAGACGTTGGGGAACAAGGGTCGGGGATAAATGGTGTTTATAGGGTCTGGTACGGTACGTTGAAACCCTAAAAAAATAAATATTTATTAAGGAATCTTGACCGGTCGTCATTAACTCCCGCAACGACACATGGGCAGGGTGACTGTGTTAGGAGGGACACGTCAGCGACCGTATTGGATTGCGTGCCCAGGACATCGGTTCCGCACAGGAAGTCGCTGTTGACCCAATACCGATACCAATGGTTTTATACGTGATGCCAATTCCGATATAGGAACCCCAGTACCGCTCGAAACCGGCTCGCTCACCTTACCCTTAGATTAGGAAATCATTAAGTGGGTCAAAATATAAATACATTTGTTTAATATATTTTTTGAAGTTCAAGCTTGATACAACTCACATGAATAGATTACCCCTCAAATCACAAATTATCATTTGTTAATTATGTATTTCGGGAACATAAAAAGATAACCACGAAACAAACTAAATAATGGACATTGTTGTTTGTGTACTAAAAAGACTAAAATGTCCTTTCAATTTAAACAATGGATAAGAAGGAAGTGCAACCCCTTGCATGTAGATATATATATGTGGCGAATTTTCTCGAATCGAATTCAAAATGTCATGTTATTATAATCTATTATTCATATTTTATGTGGCGAAGGTATAATATATTTTTATTTCTTTTATTCTTCAAATAAAAAACACAATATGAAACACGTGAGGAACACGACGTCCACGATTCGTCATCATAATATGTGTTCTTGCTATCTGCACGACTTTCATACAAAGACTAGTCATGTAAAATATGTCGTCGTCCTCTATGCTAAGACTATAGCCATATAAACAGGTCGACAATGACATGGTTTAGAAAGTATGACATTAATAAAAATAAAATTGAACAGCTAAACGTATATGAATAATATAATCACAAATCCGTTGTAGTCTAGTTGGTTAGGATACTCGGCTCTCACCCGAGAGACCCGGGTTCAAGTCCCGGCAACGGAAACATTTTTTCCATTTTTATTTCACTCCTCTGACTTTGACCGCTCTCAGTGGCATGATAGTAATTTCATTAACTCCATCCCCGACCCGGAACAAAACCCTAGCACCTCCTCGTATCTTCTCCTGTATTTCTTCGTCTCTTTCGCATCTCAGCCTCCGTAGCTCAAACCTTCAACAATGGTGACTCTCTCTCTCTCTCTGTAGTTCTGTTTTGAGGTACAGACATTGATTTTGCTCTAATGCTATCTGTTGTGGTCAATTCAGGCTTCGGAGAAGAAGCTAACGAACCCGATGAGGGAGATCAAGGTCCAGAAGCTGGTCCTCAACATCTCCGTCGGAGAGAGCGGCGATCGCCTCACACGCGCCGCCAAGGTCCTGGAGCAACTCTCCGGCCAGAGCCCCGTCTTCTCGAAAGGTACCATTTCCTCCTCTTCTCTATCTCCTTCCTCTCCGATACACGATTCTGTGTGTTGTTGTTGCTGACATTTATGGTGGGCAGCGAGGTACACTGTGAGGTCGTTCGGGATCAGGCGTAACGAAAAGATTGCTTGCTACGTGACCGTGAGAGGCGACAAGGCGATGCAGCTTCTCGAGAGTGGGCTCAAGGTCAAGGAGTACGAGCTCCTCAGGAGGAACTTCAGTGACACTGGTTGCTTCGGGTTCGGTATCCAGGAGCACATTGATCTTGGAATCAAGTGAGTTCCTTTAGCTATTTTCATTTTGTCTATGTTGAATTCACTTGTTTGTATGATTTGTGTGATTTAGCAATTCATTTAGCATCCATTTTTGATTAAAGGCCATATTTATTGTTAATTTCAACTTATATGATGTCTTTAGTAGTAAGAAAGATGGGTTCTTAATGGGTTTGTGTTCCATATTTTCGACTTCAAATTGTAGCTTGTGTAAATCTGTAGTAGCATAGTTGTGTTTGTCCTGAGACTGAAATCTGGATTGATAGTGACATAGTGCAGAATGTTTTGAATTAACTTTTAATATCTTTGCATGGTCTGTGAGATTAAAGTGTTAATGTTTTTTTTATATATATTTGTATGATTCATATCTGGCATTAGTATTATTTGTATGATTTCTTGTTTGTAACTGTTTGCATTTTGGCTCTATTGAATCCACTTATTTGTATGATTCATATCCGTCAATTCATATCATATCAATTGATTAGCTTCCATTTGTTGATTAAAGATTGTATGCTTACTGTCAACTCTATCTTGACTAGTGTGAATTTGTAGTCAGATATTTCTGTTTAGAAGGCATGGAATGAGAATTGAAGTAGAAGAACTGGTTCAGGACGAGCGTGTAATATCTTTTCTGTGACATATCAATTGATTAGCTCCCATTTGTTGATTGAAGATTGTATAGCAGTTGATTAAGGTGTTAATGTTTGTTATATTGTTCATGAACCACGTTCGATAGGGAACAGTGTAGCTAAATAAAATTTATGTTTTGTAAATGATGTAACCTGTGCTTATTCTTGTTGGTATAAGTTACCATCACTTCACTTGATATGTTGATTTTGATCATGTAGCCCATCATGTTTAACTGAATTAGGCTAATTAGGTCGCTATGTTTGTGATCATTTAAACCCATAAGATCGGGACAGGTTATGTTATCTATACTGTAACTTTGAGCAATGTCACTTACACTTCGTTACACAGTTTCTATAGAATGTTACTATTTGTCCACATCTCACACATTTACATGTTGCTTAGTCTCTTCATTAGTTTAACTAATAATGATGGGACTTTATAGGAGAGTGAGGGTAGAAAAGAAGGTTGTTGAGTTTCTCATATCCACCTCAATTTAATATTTAGAGACTGAAACCTTATTTTATTGATTGTAAATCAAAATTATGTGCTTTTCCCTATTCACTTCATATTTAACCCTTTTTTTGTTTTGCTACTACAAAGCACATGTTTATGCATATTTTCTTTTGCCACACCAGGTATGATCCTTCCACTGGCATTTACGGAATGGACTTCTATGTCGTTCTGGAACGCCCTGGTTATCGAGTTGGACGTCGCCGTAGGTGCAAGTCCCGTGTTGGGATTCAACATAGGGTCACCAAGGAAGACGCCATGAAGTGGTTCCAAGTAAAGTACGAGGGAGTCATCCTTAACAAGTCTCAAAACATCACAGGATAGAGTGAGAGAGAGATCCACAATCCTTGGTAAATTGTCTCAAGTTTCCTTCAATTAGGTTGTCGGGATCTGATGTAAGATGAGAATTACCCTGAGTTTTGTTTTGATGATGTTTTTTTTTCCAGTTTGGATTCAATATATTACTGAATGCAATTTTGCAATGTGTTCATTTTGGTTACAAGTTATATTACTAGAAGTAAAGATCTTAGCTTCTTTTTGGTTGGAAGGGTCATGGCGAACACAATCTTTTTTATATACTTAAACATTCAAAAAAAATTACCCAAAACACTTTCTCGTCGAAAAAGCGAACAAATGGTATTTGTGTATACTAGATGAAGGGCGTTTATGTCATTTTTAAGAAAAAGAGCTATAGCAAGGATGGCATGGCCAAATTCGCGTCCTTGGCCCAATCATCAAATCCCTATTAGATTTAAGACATTTTGTCATTCTTAAGACTAAGAATCCAATTGTTAAACCCGATCAAATCTACATCGAATTCAGAACATTTAGTCATCTCTGCATCTTCTCATCTAACCAATGACAAAAAAAAATACGACATCAAAGAAGATAGGATGAAACAAAGAACACCAATACCAAAAGGCAAAAGCATCAAACATTAACTACAAATTGCAAGACATTCCTAGTTTGTGCAATTCCTAGTACTCAAATGTTTCTTACTCTTGTGACTTCAACATTGCCACAAGCTCACTCTTCTTCATCTTATAGTAACCCTTCAAGCCCTTAGTCTTTGCCAATAGTTTCAGCTCTGAAACCATCATTTCATCAAGTGTTACCAACTCAGGCTCCTCAGCTTTGGCCACAACAACAACAGCTTCAGCTTTGACTTCACTAACCAGAACCTCCTCAAACTTCTCCTCTTTGACTGGTATCAACTCGGGCTCCTCAGCTTTGGCTGCAACAACAACAGCTTCAGCTTTGGCTTTGCTAACCAGAACCTCCTTGACCTTCTCCTCTTTGAATGGCGGCCGCGGGATAGGAGATCGTTTCATGAACTTGGAACGTGGTCGAGTTAACTTCAAGTCCACTACAGGTTCACTTTTCTTCAAGTCCCCTACAGGTTCACTTTTCTTCAAGTCCGCTACAGGTTCACTTTTCTTAACAATCTTCCGGTTCCTTGTCTGCAACAGCTTTGTCAATGCACCATTCCCTTTCTCTGCCAACGCTAAAGGACTCCAAATAACATAACTATGTCTATATCCGAGTTCAGACAACCTTAATCGAAAACTTCAAAATCATCATTACCTTGTTTCTTCCGAAGGAGATGATAATCCAAGAAAGCAGCAGCTGGGGGCTTTTCCTCAGACGGGCCAGACTCGGATTTTCTCTTGTTGAGACTCGAAATCGCTTCCTCTGATGCTTTTTTATCGAGTTTTTCATTTCTGAGCGATGTCCCGGCTTGTTTGACAAGAGCGTATAGAGCTTTGGGATCAGCGACTTGCAGAGTTTTATTTCTCGCTGACATTTTCTTAGGCAGTCGGTTCTTTCCATCGAGTATCTTGCATAATACCTTTAGATGGGGAAGGGCCATGCGGGGCCCATCTGCAATGCCTGCCAAATCAACAAGCTGCATCAAGAAATGATCCCTCAGTCTACTGAAGTTTTAAATGCAGATCATGCATAACTTGTACGGCACTTATCAGAAATAAACAACTCAATATAATCACTATCGGGGAATCAGGTTCGCCAGAAAATAACACTAGTGAAAAGGGATAATCTCATAAAAGTACTCTGAACTCGTCCCATTTCTCATGTAACTACACTAATAGTGGTTATTCATTATAGCTCTTTGAGATGATCAACAATTTATCCATGAAAATGGGATCATTGGCTAGATTAGAACGATTTCTTGTAGCCGTTAAGTCCCACTCCAAAAGCTAAACTTAGAAGAACACAACCTAAATCATTTCTTGAACATCTATCACATGCTGTGTTGCTTGAAGACTCTAACATCAGCTCCAATGAGCAACATATTGCTTATTTATATGGTAAATGCTAAAAACATTAGCTACCTTAATCATGGTTCTCCAAGAACTACTTTCTTGTCAAGTTCCTCAATATCTGTCATAAGGTTACTCATATGGTGAACAAATTGAGACACAACTTGAGACATGGCCTGGAGGTTACTGGTTTTTAGCCACCATTTAATCACAAAACTTCAACAGAGCAAATCTATTGATGAATTGTTGTGCTTCAACTCAAGAATTTAGACACTACAATTACATTAGAAGCAAAACTTTCAAACCAAATGAAACAGAAATGCAGAACAAGAGACAAGACAAGCTATATACAGTAAAAGCCCAAACACAGAAGCTGAGAGGTCCGAGCAAAACATGTTATCTTCAATCCAGAGGAGAAAAATTGAAGATTCAAGAAGATGGGTTTGACTGGAACTGGAGATTTAGGATTAGTGGAGGTGAAAAGCCATTACCTTTGAGGAAGAAGATGGGAGCCCCGAGCTTGGGCTGCTTCCTGAACTGAATGGATGTGGAGGAGAAGCTGGGAGCAGAGTAACAAGGATTGAAAAAAACAGTACCCATATTTTCTCGGGAAAATTGGATTCTGCGTTCAGAGGGAGGGGATTAGATTTTCAGAGGTTGCATACAAAAATCCTCCCCCAGAAATATAAAATTGAGAAAAAGGTATGGCCTTTATGAAATATGTATGTGGTTTAGGGTTTATTGTAATGAAATTACCTGTTTGCCCTCCATGTTTCACTTCTTTTATTACAGAAATGCCATTTTCTCTGAGAGAAGATGATAAACTGATTCATTCCCGGAACTCTCCAGAGAGAGAGATGGTGATGCTTATTTCCAGGACTATTGTGAGCTTAGCTTCATCTTCAACCCACCAAAATTACAGAGAAAGCTCAGCCACAAACAATCCAAAGGGTCATATCTGCATCAAACCATCTTCAAAAACCCCTTTTGCTGCTCCAATTTCACATCTTTCTGGAAAAAACACCAACCTCTCAGCCTCCATCACCAAAGAGAATTCAGATTGCAATGCTCAGATTCTGTGAATTGGGTAATCTCCAAGCAGCCATGGAATTGCTTAACCAGTCCCCAAAAACCAAGCTTGACAACAAGACCTACTGTTCCATCTTGCAGCTCTGTGCAGAGCTCAAGTCTCTGAGAAATGGTAAGAAGGTTCACTCCATCATAAGCTCCTATGGGTCACCAATTCAAGGAGCTTTGGCTGCAAAGCTTGTGTTCATGTATGTAACCTGTGGGGATTTGGTAAGAGGGAGATGGGTTTTCGATAAGGCTCCGAAAGGGAAGATCTTTCTTTGGAATCTGATGATGAATGAGTATGCAAAGATTGGTAATTACAGAGAAACCATACATTTGTTTGAGAAGATGTTGGAGTTGGGAGTTCAATTGAATCCTCATACATTTTCTTGTGTTTTTAAGTGTTTTGGAGCTTTAGGAAGTGTAGAAGAAGGTCAAAAGGTTCATGGGTATGTATGTATGTATTGAAACTGGGTTTTGGTTCATGTAACCTTGTGGTGAACTCTCTCATTGCCTTCGACTTCAAGAATGGAAGAGTTGAAAGTGCGCGCAAGCTGTTCGATGAATTGTCTGACCGAGATGTGATATCATGGAACTCTATGATTAGCGGGTATGTAACGAATGCTCTTCCTTGCAATGCATTTCTGGTGTTTAAACAGATGTTTGGTTCAGGAATCGACGTGGATTTGGCTACAATGATCGGTGTTCTTATGGGATGTGCAAGCTCTGGTCCTGATGCACTTTCTCTAGGTAGAGCTCTTCATGCTCTTGCAGCTAAACTCGGGTATGATACAGAGATCACATTGAAGAACACATTGCTGGATATGTACTCCAAATGTGGTGATTTGGGTAGCGCGATTCGGGTTTTTGAGAAGATGGGTGTAACAGAAAGAAGCATTGTGTCATGGACTTCCATGATTGCAGGTTATGTTCGGGAAGGCCAATCTGATGGCGCGATCACACTGTTCCATGAAATGCAAAGGCAAGGCGTTAAGCCTGATATCTACCCTGTCATGAGTGTCCTTCACGCTTGTGCCTGCAATGGCTCGACTGAGAATGGCAGGAATGTGCACAATTACATCAGAGAGAACGGTATGCTGTCAAGTTTAGCTGCCTGCAATGCTCTCATGGATATGTATGCAAAATGTGGAAGCATGGAAGATGCTTATTTAGTCTTCTCTGGAATGCCCGTCAAGGACATGATCTCGTGGAACACGTTGATCGGGGGGTACTCGAAGAACAGCCTCCCCAATGAAGCTCTTGGCCTCTTTGTTGGTATGGTTAAAGAACTCAGGCCAGATAGTGTGACTTTGGCCTGCATTCTCCCGGCCTGTGCCAGCCTGCCAGCGCTGGAAAGGGGCCGGGAGATCCATTGCCACGTGGTGAGGAACGGGTTTTCCTCCGAGAGGAACGTGGCGAACGCGCTAGTTGACATGTACACGAAATGTGGAGCTCTGGCCCTCGCGCGGGTACTCTTCGATATGATTCCTGCTAAAGACTTGATCTCGTGGACTGTGATGATCGCGGGATATGGAATGCACGGGCTTGGGAACGAAGCAATCACCACGTTCGATGAAATGAGGCGCGCAAGCATCGAGCCTGACGAGGTCTCCTTCATCTCCATCCTGCACGCCTGCAGTCACTCGGGGTTACTGGACGAAGGGTGGAAGTTCTTTGATTCGATGAGAAACGAGTACAAGATCGAGCCCAAGGCAGAGCACTACGTGTGTTTTGTCGATCTCCTCGCGCGAAAGGGGAATCTAAACGAAGCATATAGGTTTATCCTAGAAATGCCAATCCCGCCCAATGCTACAGTCTGGGGATCCCTGCTCAACGGGTGCAGGATGCACCCTGACGTGGAACTCGCTAAGAAAGTCTCTGAACGGATCTTCCAACTAGAACCCGAAAACACAGGATACTACGCACTCCTAGCGAATATCTACGCTGAGGCAGAGAAATGGGAGGAGGTCAGGACAATGCAGGAGAGGATCGAGCGCCAGGGACTACAGAAGAATCCCGAGGGCAGTTGGATCGATGTGAATGGAAAAGTTCACCTATTTGTTGCAGGAACGAGCTCAAGCTCGTTCTTGCAAGGCGAAGAGATAGAATCGTTCCTAACGAAGTTGAGGAAGAGGATGAAGGAGGAGGGTTACGTGCCCCGAACGAGATAAGCATTGATTCAGGCGGATGAGGCCGAGAAAGAAGAGGCATTGTGGGGCATAGTGAGAAGCTTGCCATGGCCTTTGGTATATTGAGCTTGCCCAATGCCAAAGTGATAAGGGTCACCAAGAACTCGAGAGTATGTGGAGATTGTCATGAGACGGCCAGATTCATGTCCAAGATGGTTGGGAAGGAGAATTTGTTGAGAGATTCGAATCGGTTTCATCGTTTCAAAGACAGTTTTTGTTCTTGTCGAGGTTTCTGGTGATCTGAATTTTGGAAATATTGTTTGTCGAATGTAGATGTCGGTACTATAATAGAGTGTATAGTTCCTTGTTGTTTAATCCTTCTCTTTAGTTGATGATGATTGAGTACAAGTTTAGATTCTTCTTCTGCACTTGGTCTGATGATTATGGCCGCAAAGATGGGCAAAGTGCAATCCATGGATCCATAATGGAAAAAAACAATCATGATAAATGGGTGCAAGCAACATTTTTTTTTTTTGCTTTTGAGTTGTGATCTTCGATATGCAGATCTAGAATCGGGTCATCGGTTCTAAGCCTCATATATGACATTACTGGCAATCAGAAATGAAAGATGTTAGGTCATTGATTGTAATCCTCATACTTGTCCTTAGTACCAATCAAAAACGATAGTTCATTCAAGCCTGAAAACGACATTCATTCACATGTGACATGCATGGACGGTACAAACGTGTCAGATCCGATACCTCAACCCACCTAAAAGCTCGGATTGATAGAGATGATGACATTTTCGATGTGAGACTCTTACAGATGAACATCAGAAGCCGATAAAAAGATAGTATACAGCAACATGTAATAGCTGCCACAATTCACATTCTATTATAAGGTTTCTTTTCTATTTTTGTCACATAGAGAACATGTAAACATGTGTACGCATATGAATGTCTATGAACTGGCATTGCAATGTAATGAGTTTCAGATGCTGCCTATGATTGATGCTAACATGTAACCTAAACTCGATCCAACGAAGAATAAACTCGATCTAAGTTCAACTTATGCAGAATTCGAATACACAACAGAAACAAAGATCATTAAGAACAATGCATATTTGATTTCCACAAATGAAGCTAATAATAATACACAAGAATCGATCGAATCACCAAAAAACAGCACACACCCAATTGAATCGCGATCAACTTGAATCTGTAACTAAGCAATGTGGGATCTAATCTACGAAAAAAAAAATCGGAACTTTCAATGATTTGAAGTTTTAACCACAACATTTTGATAGGAGGACTAGAAAAACGATTAGGAACACAATCGAAGAAAGCCCAATTGCCACACCAAGAACAACCTTACTCGGACCATGATGTTGGTCGCTCTTCTGGCTCTCGTCGTCCTCACTGTCGTCGTAATCGTCGGCGGCGCTGTCGTCGGCGGAGGACTCCTTCGCCGGAGGCGGCGAGAGGGGCAATCCGTGTTTATCGCATTTCGCGATGCCAAGTTTCAATTTTGATGAGAGGATCGTGTGGTTGTAGCAGAGATTGTCGTTGCCTCGGATTTTGAAGACGGCGAGGTGTTTGATGAAGGTGGAATTGAAGGGCAAGACGCCGTGGAAGTTGTTGTTGGCGAGATTTAAGGTTTTGAGGGTTCTGATGTTGGAGATGAATTTGGGGATCGTGCCGTTGAGCTGATTGGAGCTGAGATCGAGGTGGGTTAGGGACGGGACGGCGGAGAGGGACTCCGGGATGGGGCCGGAGAGGGTGTTGGAGGACAATGAGAGGTTTGTGACGGAGATCAGGTTTCCGATGTCGTCGGGGATTTGTCCGGCGAGGGCATTGGAGGAGAGGTTGAGAGAGTTGAGATTTTCCAAGAGGGTAATCGATGTAGGTATTTTCCCTCTGAGCTTGTTGCGGGAGAAATCGATGTGGGTCATGTTCTGATTGAGGTGTTTGGGGAC
>JAYMSW010004656.1:0-10770 GCA_036897725.1 Erodium texanum | reverse complement strand
TGGCCGTTGGGGCGGCGGCGACGGCGGAGAAGCAGAGCTCCGGGTATAATGTGCTGCTGCATGAGGACTTGAGGATGGCGTGGGACGGGGACGAGTCCTTTTCTTTACCGGAGTTCTTGACTCCGGCTACAATGCCGATCACGGCGCCGACTAGCAACAAAGATGCTAACACGGCTAGGAAGATTTTCTTGTTTTTGTTCTTGGAGGAAATGGGCTCGCCGGAATGTAAGATTCCGGCGGACTCTTCCTTGTTTCCGGTCATGATAGATAAAATGGAAATTGATGTGTAGTAATTAAGTACAAGGAGTTAGTGAAGAGAAATGGTGTTGTGCGGTGTTGTAATTATAGGCCAAAGGAGGCGGCTCCTGCTACTACTTTGAAGAATATTTTGGGGGTTTATTCCTTTTTTTCGAGTCTTTTTTTTTTTCTTATTATTTTGTTTTAATTCTATGCATAAGATAGGAGCCCCATGTGGATGGTTGGTGGTTATCAAAAAAATAATTATATCCAATACTTTTCTTGTCCTAGAGTGAATACATATTCATGTAATCCCTGTTATATAAGGGTTACGTAGATGTACTTATGTTTAATTTTACAATGTTGCAGTGGAATCATTGTGCTGAATTTAGAAGTAGATTCTAAAACTTGTTTGTCCAACCGATCAAATATTTGAAATTAAATTCATGAGGTTAAAGTTCGAGTCTTAACATCGATTTTTTTGTACATAACTATGTTTTGGGTTATCTCATAATACGTTTGATGTGTTAGTTATAATTATTAGTGTCAGAGTCTTCTCATTTAGTTCCGCAAACTATACTCTAATATGTATTAGCCTTTAAGAGTTTTTAACTTTAATGCAATATACCGTCATTGAATCATAGATGGTCCAAGTGTAATTCATTTAATTTTTTGATTACCTATTGGGTTCTATTTGTGTTTTTCAGTTATTTTTTTAAAATGCATTCCACTTTTGAACTGCATCTAAAAACCAATCACGACAATCTTTCTAAGAAATGAAATTATAACCTTTCATGTGACAGATCTTATGGAGTTAGTGGTAACAGGGCATAGAAGGTGAAAATAATGTTATCACAAGCAAGTTGCATGTAAAGTTAGCTTTAAAGCAACTTGTTTGATTCCTACTTAACCGGTTTTATGAATATTTTTTTGTAAAAGTTTTATAAATATGTTTTTATATTAATATAAAAATTTATCAGAGCAGAACTTTTTTTTTTTTGTAAAAAGAGATACATAGGAGGTAAAAATAATGTTGTCATAAACATAAGCAAGTTGCATGTAAAGCTAGCCTCCAATGGAGGTGGAGGATGTTTGTTTCTTCCCTTTTTAATCACAAAACATATTTATAATTCCCATATGTTCTTTACACTTCATCACACGTGTTTTATTTATATACCATTGACTGAAACACATCAAGATTCGACCATGTGAATTTGATCTATCAATATCTTCATTGATCTAGGGTTGGTGGCTAAGAAGATGCTAATTTACTCGTAACGGTCAATTTAATTTTGAAGTTAATTAAACACATAATTAGGATATTGTTTGTTAATCAATAGGATATGGTTTGCTTAGCTGTGGAATCGACAAAAGCTCATTATCAATCCTTGGATGCTCCACTAAATAACATTAAAAACTTGTATACGAGATGCCAATGAGTAGGACAAGGTTCTTATCAATAACAAATACTAATTTGTAAAGCTTAACTATTACATAAACATGAAAAGAATAACTATTTGAAGATTTAAAAGATGATCATTGTGTCTCCATCGTGTAAAGAAAAGCCAATATATAGATCTTTATTTTTTTTTCTTTGGTAACTTTTCATTAGGGTTAATGTTTATGTAACTATTGTAATTTTTGTCATAACAATTTGATCAAGAAAATAAATAGTTAAACACTTGACTCAATAGTTGATAACTGTCTTCTTTTTTTTTTGGCTTATAGATTTAGGCAAGCACATAAATGTATTAATTGATTTAATTTTGTTGTGGTTCACCATTTTGGAGATGGAAGATAACATAATGCTTGCAGTTATGATTTCAAATCTGAAAATTAATCATACTTAAAACAACTTTATGTCATTCTTATTTTTGGTAATTTATTTACCGTAAATGTAACTAGAGATCCAAGAAAAGCGAGGACCTAGTTTAGTGTAGGTTTTAGTAAAAAAGGATGGTCAAAGGTGAAGTGGGAGGCTTTAATTACAGTCTAACCCTACCAAACTTTTCCAGCAAATTAAAGCAATCAATTTGTTTTTGAAATAATTAAAGCAATAATTAGTTATACATACTTGTTGCAAAGCTAATAATTCAAATTGAAATAATGAACGATAAATCAATTATAATGAATGTAAAGCTAATTATTGGTACCTGCTTTGACAATTGTATATCCTCTTATCCACCAATCACGCTACATGTTTCATTCTATCCCCCCATTATTAGCATCTATCTTTCTTGCCACCCTTTCGCTTAATCACTCTCTTATATGCAACAACCAAATGATTTTGTATAATAGATTGAATTTTTTTTAATCTTGCATGATTATTCAACGAATTTCTTAATTTAAAAAAAACATTTTTAAATTCTTCTGATAAATTTCTTGATCTCCAATTATTTTGAGAATGTAACTCAAGAAGCTAAATTATTAAAATTTGTTAAGTTTATATCACTATATTGAGGAAAAGAACAAAAAGAAAAATTTGTAAGATGCACTGTTCTTCTGGATGAATTGGTCAGTTTGGGCGTCTAGCTCCGCTCTCAGCCTCAGCCACCGCTAACAATACAGACAAAAAAAAGATTCATGCACGTCCTGTCCTGTTCAGGCCGCCCTCATGGCACCGACACTAAGAGAAAACATCCTCGTTTGCCAACTAGGATATTTACATTGTAACTAGTTCATGCTTGTCGTTCAGCCATGTAAAATCAACTCTTTTGCTACCTCATATTGACCCAATACAATACCTAAACTCACATGTGGATACCCAACCCTTCATTCACATGTGAGGAAAAAGAGATTGATCCAAAAAAAAAAAAATACATATCCATAGTTTCTCCATCATTCAAGGGTTGCAAACAATAAATGTGAAGTAATTAAATAACACGGAGTCATGTCCGAACATCATTTGAAGCATAAAACAAACCCGAAAGTCCCATTTCATTTGCTCACCAGCAAGTACGGGCCAATGGTTCGAGGTTTGCTGAGGTAAGAGAAACCAAACCAGTTCGATCAATTGTAAACCATGTACTTCGGTGTAGCGCTGAACTTTTGGTAGCCCTTGATGACTTTGTTCACTGCATCGAGAAAGTCCTTTTCAGTCACCGTCTTCCTTCTTGCTCTGATGGCGTACATTCCAGCTTCCGTGCACACGCTCCTTATGTCAGCGCCTGAAGAATAAAGTAAAATCATGTCAGGAAACAAAACCAATACACGGTATGGAGAAAAATACAGCAGATCATTGTCTTACCGGTGGAGTTTGGACAGAGCCGGGCCAAAAGCTCAAATCTGATGTCTCTTTCACAGTTCATTGCTCGGGTATGGATCTTGAATATCTGTGTCCTACTCTCTAAATCGGGCAGCCCGAACTCAACCTTACGATCTAATCTTCCGGGGCGCAACAGCGCTGGATCTAGTGTATCAGGCCTGAAAAGGAATAAAAAACAAAGCATATGAAAAAGAAGCAACATTGAAGTGGGGCAGCATTGAAGATCACTTTAATGGTTAGGGAAATTGCATTTTACTACCTTGTGCTATGCAGGATTTCCAACTTATTACCCTGAACTTGTAAGTGTGCCAATTTGCTACCCTATACTTTGAATTTGTTGCAACGTGTGTAAGTTGTATAGAACTAGGTGAATTGAAGGTTTAGGGAATATGGAATTAAAAGTCTTCCCGCGCTTAGTCACCTCCTTTAAAAGGGTAATTTCACCATTTCATATTCCTTCAACCCTTTATATAACTGTTTCTATTCAACTCAATAGACAATGCAACAAATTCAAAGTATAAGGTGTGTAAGTTGGCACACTTTGAAGTTCAGGGTAGTAAACTGTCACGCTTTCAGGGTAATAAACTACAAATCGTTCATAGCACAGAGTAGTAAAACACAATTTCCCCTGAATGGCTTAACTAAATATACGGTACATGTTTTTTGCTACTTCACAAACGCATGAAAGCAAGACTGACCTATTTGTTGCCATACATGCCTTTTGTTACTTTGCAAATACACAGAACATACCCAAGATAGCTTGAGAGTGTTCTAACGAAATGGGGGATATAATGAAAGCGATACTGACCTATTTGTTGCCATAAGAACTTTGATATTTCCCCGAGCATCAAACCCATCAAGCTGATTAACGATTTCAAGCATGGTGCGCTGAACCTCATTGTCTCCACCAACACCATCATCAAAACGTGCGCCTCCTATGGCATCGACTTCATCAAAAAACACAATGCAGGCCTTCTTGGAACGTGCCATCTGCAGTAAGCACCGGTATTAGAAAGATAATGTGGGTTCACACCAAAATTATAGCAAGAAAAGTGATGAACTATTCAACAAAGAGAGATTTCAAACCTGAAATAGCTCTCTAACCATCCGAGCTCCCTCACCAACATATTTCTGAACAAGTTCACTCCCAATAACACGAATGAAGCAAGCATCGGTTCTGTTGGCAACAGCTCTTGCCAGGAGTGTTTTGCCGGTTCCTGGAGGACCATAGCAAAGTACACCCTTAGGAGGATCAATTCCAAGCTTCACAAATTTCTCAGGGTGAAGCATGGGAAGCTCAACAACCTAGAATAAAATATAATGATTAATTAGAAATGCTAAATGATGAAAACTAATGGTCGAAGTAAAATATAAACAGAGGCAATAAAAAATATATTATATGTACTTCTCTCATCTTCTCAATCTGTTCTTTACATCCGCCAACATCATTGTAAGTAACGTCAGGCTTCTCTTCCACGGTCATCATGGTTACACTTGGATCAATTTTTGGAGGCAGAGGGATCTGAATCTGATACTTATTCCGGTCAACCCTGTGAAGACAGAGTGCTCGTCAAATAACATGGAGCTATAGACATGCCTCTGAAAGACACGTCTTCATAGGCTAATTAAAGATATAGAAAAGGGGGTGGTTAATGATTGGATCCAAGAAAGTCACATATTAGCCACATAGCATAGCATGATGATCGATATGATGTTAAACATTACAAGTTTGAGTGCATAATGATTACAGGATTGTTAAACATAAATTACAATTTATCTCAGTATACAAATCTAGGAGAGAAATTAATAGTCATAAACTTGAAACCTTACCCCACACGCATGCCTTCTTCTATATCAGTAGGGGAAACTTTGTCACCCAATCCAACAACAAACTGTGGATAAAAATGTAACACTCATATCAGACCCAACAGTTACATATACTACAATCATCCAATAAAAAATAATTTTACAAACAAGAAAATGCCAAAATAAGAAGTTATACCTTTGCAATTTGCTTCACATTTATGACATATTTGGCATCTTCAGTGTTTGGGCTGATTATCTTCGTGCATCTAGCAACCTGAAGAGGCTGCTCTTCCTGCATCATTTGTTTATCAGAAACAAGATCCCATTGGCTTGGTGCAGCTAAGCCAGTGTCTGACTCCTTGATACCTATTGTAGTATGAAAACCAATGATGAAAGGTAAACAAGTGTAATGCATTCCTATCTATACACCTAATCCAAACCATACTGCAAAGTATAAAGAAGATAAACAAACATTATACAACTCAACTGCTTTCAGAATCATGTATATCTGATTAAACACAGTACTCAAGCAAAAGGCTCAGCTAAAATACAATCACCATGCAATTGCCTTGTTCGTTCTTTACAGTAATAACAAGTATGGTTATTTCCTGGAAATCTACATTCAGAGAAAATTCAACATGTCCCCACCTACAGTCCTGAAAAATATACAAATAAAAATAGACACTTACCACATAAATCATTGACCTTTTTAGCCAATTCCTTGTTTTCCTTCTCCACCTTCTTGATGCTATTAGAGTAAGGTCCTAAACCCTGCAAAACCCATTATGAGGATACATCAAAACAAGCATTTCAAATCTATCACAAAACCCACAAAACCAAAATTAAACTAGAATAAGCAATCTGACAAATCCATGATAGAAACCCTAATATTGAGCCATAACTTCTGATTCACAGTATGTTCATACTTAAAGCTATAAACTTGAGTGGCAAAACCTCACATAATACAAAATTAACAAATTAAAACCGCTCAAAACCAGTCTATTCTGATACCGGAGATCTAAAATTGGAACCATTGCAAGATACATCAAGGAAATTGGGACAAATCAGAGAGAGAAGCACGAGCTGGCAGGAGCTTACATAGGTCTTGAGCAGAGCAATATCGTCCTCATCGAGAGGCTTCGGGTTCTTCTCGTTCTTGATCTCATCTTCAATATCTCCCATTGCTATCTCCTTCTCGATTCGTTTTCTCCTTCTCTGTGTTCGTGAGACGAAACCTTTCTTCTTGGACAATCCTACAATAGAATGGCTTTATTTATTGGAGAAGAAAGAGCCTTTCCCAAACGACACCGTATAATGCGTTTATTGAGTGGCCGTAAAGAGCTCTCTTAGACGACATCGTATGATGACAATCTATACGGTGCGTTTAGTGAGACTCTGTTACATTTGCTCTTCCTCTTCATACGCTTTCGCATTTGAACAAGAACCAGGTTTCTGAGCCGAGACTGTAAGTCTGTAAAAGAGCAAGGTTTGTCTTCTTCTCTGATTTAGCTTCTTTTTCTTCTCTTCTGAAACTGATTCATAGTAAAGTTTGAAGCTTTTATTTTGCATTGAAGCTACATTTTCAATTTAGCTGGAGTTCCATTTGTTACATTCAATTTTGCTTGCTTGATCATAAATATTGAGCATCGGCTTTGTTGTTGAAGTAATTGATTTTCTTATCCTTGTTCTTGATTGGTCTCAAAAGGGTAACCTTTAGAATACCCAGAACTAGTAATTTAGGGGAAGATTGGCTGATGGGTAAAAGGGTATGAATTGGAAGCTTTGGAAAGAAAGTTTTGGTTTTGTTTGCCAAAACTGTAGAGAGGATTGAGAAATTAAAGCTTTCTAAGTTGATCAGTTTTGCATCTTATTTCTGCAAGTGTATGATGAAGTTTTCACTTTCACTGTTACAGTTTTGTGAGTAAATGAATGGTAATGTTGTGTTGATGAGCAAGTTTATGTATATTGTTATAGATTTGGACGTGTCTTACGCGACAAACGTGATTAAGATATCATCTGATGCTGCCTTTGCTCTAATGCACAATTCTGCTGCCTAGCCTGATCAATAGAGGCCAAGACAAGCATAGAAGAATCAACTCTTAAAGAGTTCTGGTGAAGCCAAATTATTCGAAGAATTAGCATACTTATACATCTGAGCTCACCTCACATTTGCGGGATCTAAAAAGGATGATGAAAGAAATTGTTGATCAGTTGCTTATCAAGCTTAAGTATCTACAAGAGAGAACTGAAGTTAGCTGCTTCTGGTGATAAGAATAAAGGCCATAATGCTGAGCTGAAACAGCTTAAATGATCTGCAAGCAAGCTGATCTGCAGTAAAGACAGCAAGAGCTGTAGCTGGAGAATATACACTGACTACAGAGTAAGTTTCCTTTGTTGTTTTGCTTCTGTTCTTGTTGTTTATAGTAAAGACAATCTTTTTTGACATACCCTTTTAAGAAGTGTCCTACTTTTACATCCCACATATGTTAATCTACATGTTACAACTGTAAAAACACTGTCAGTGCAGTAAACTGAGCTCTTGCTGGATGATTCCATAAATGAACACTATTCTACAGAAATGAAGCCTACTGAACATATATTGTAGATCTTGGTACATACTACTACTAACTGTTAACAAAATTTCCTGCAGCCTATTGGATGTGAAGCACAAACACTGATATCAATGTTGTTGGTGGTAGAAGTTACTTGTTCTGGGTAGGATTTGAACGGCTCGGAGGTATTTTTCTGAAGCTTGTGTCTACTTGCTTATTGGGGGCCTTCTCGTGTTCTTGCAACCCTTTGAGAGCTTGAGAAGAAGATGAAACAGTGCTTGGTACTGCAGCTGAACTAACCTTCAGCAACCGGCGAGCTTCAGCTCGTGCTCCATTGTGGTGGCAAGACAGAATCAGCAAGAGGGAAAGAACAAGAACAGCCAGTGATCTAGACCAGACCTTCATGATTTACTATACCCTTAGTGTTGTTGATGATGATAATGACTTGGTATGAGAATCGAGAATCTAGAAATGAAATGGGAAGTGGGTTTGTGTTAGTTTAATCCTGATTTATAGTGAAATTGGAATGGGATCTGAAACCAATCTAATCATGTGATGAGGTTTGACTGTAACACATGTTGCAGCTTGAGGTGAGCTGACCATATCAGAGATTTGGTGAGGGAGAGAGATGTTTAGTCTCAGAGGGGTCATGTGATGAGGCACGTGATCATAACATTGATTCTCTTTTTTGGGGGAGCTCAAAAAATGACATTTTTATATGATCATTAGCATATGCTTTGTCAACATTCACAGCTGTTGCAGATAAAGCTGAACTGAAGGAGCTGCTTCTCCTTCTTCACATCAGTCTTCTTCCAGAAACAATCTTTTCATTTGTTTATTACACAATTTGCCTCTCCTTTCTCACTCACAAATTTGGCACCATTACCAATCCTGGCTTCACATCACTCACATAGTTTCTAACTTCTCAGCAATGACAATTTGACAGATGAGACTCGAAGTTCCCAAGCCGATCAGGGTAGGATGGTGGAAGAAATTTTGAGTTGGAGACAAAACAAAATCTCCATTTGAGACAATATCAAAGTTTCAAAATTTACATAATGAAGAAATAGACTAAGCCTCGAGTACAAACCCTCATTGCAGTGCAAACTTACATTACTCATAACTTAGTTCTGCCAGTATGATGAAATTTTCACTGTCACTATCACAATTTTGTTGTGAGTAAATAAATGGGAATGTTGTGTTGATGAGCAAGTTTCTGTACTTTGTTATAGATTTGAACGCGCCTTACGCAGCCAACATGATTAAGATATCATCTGCTGCTGCCGTTGCTCAAATGCACGGGTCAGAAGGCAAGCATCAGAAGAATCAGATCTTAAAGAGTTGTGGCTCTGGTGAAGCCAAATTGTTGGAAGAATCAGCTTACTGATACACTGACTGCTATAGAGTAAGTTTCTTTTGCTTCAATTCTTGTTGTTTTTGGTAAAGGCAATCTTTTTTGCCATTCCCTTTTGAAAAGTATCCTCTTTTTACATGTTAATCTAGGTCTTACAACTGTTATTGATAGGATTTGAAGGGCTCAATGGTAATCCTCTGAAGCTTCTGCCTAGCTGCTTATTGTGTTCCTGCAACCCTTTGAGAAGATGAAACAGTGTCTGATACTGCAGCTGAACTAGCTTCCAGCAACTGTGAGCTTCAGCTTGCACTCCATTGTGGTGGCAAGATAGAACCAGCAAGCCTGCAAGAACAAGAGTAGCCTGTGACCTAGACCAGACCTTCACGATTTGTGGTGTTGTTGATGATGATTTGGTACTGGAATTGAGAAATGAAATGGGAATTGGTTTCTGTTAGTTTAAACCTGATTTATACGGAAATTGAAATGGGAGCTGAAACCATGTGCATGAGCCTTAACCATTACAACATGTTGCAGCTGGACTATAACTTTGATTCTCTCTTTTGGGGGAGCTCAAAAAATGACATTTTTATATGAGGATGCCATGTGATTAGCATATGCTTGGTCAACATTCATAGTTGTTGCACAAGGGGGTACTTGTGTTTGGTTTGGATCAATAAATAATTTAATTTTCATTCAACTTAAAATTTTAACTTATAAAAAGTAATTTTAAAATTCGGAATTTGAAATTTTTACAAAATAAAAGAATTAACCGTCATCAATACAGATTGGACAGCTTCCTTTGATCGCCATACGAATGCTCTAAAACCGAGGAGCCAAATGATCTCATATATATACACTTGTTCTAGGCAGTCTCTGGTTCAGTCTGCTTCTGAAACAACATTGAAACTTCCGAAGTTAGCAGCATTGACATTGATCAACAGGTCATGAGCTCTGGCTCGTTCCTGTCCACTTGTTCTGCTTCACCATAACTCGAACTACACGGGCACGCCCTTTTCTCCTTGCTCAAAAGCCTCTTCAACGACCTCAGCCGCGCAGCCATTGGCGATTTTAGCTCCTCAGGCTCAGCTAACCTCGTACCAGCAGAAGGCGATGACTTCATTTCTTCCTCAGCAAACCTCGTACCCGAAGGCGATGAAGACGACAAGTTCTCAACCATACGGACCGGAATATCAATGATAAGCATCTCGTCAAGGCTCGAACTAGTACTGGTAGGAGAAGATGGAGAATTGGACTCCACAATTGAGCTCACCTCAGCCTGGTTCAATGATTCTGAGTTTTCCTCCACCGGATGTAGATCCTCGGTGTCGGGACATTCGGAAGCGACGAGGTTCCGGCAAAGAGGGCAAGTGGAGTGGGACTGAAACCACATGTCAATGCAATCAACGTGAAAGCCATGGTTGCAATTTGGGAGCAGCCTCGCTGTCTCGCCTTGCTCAACCTCCGAGAGACATACCGAACACTCCAAACCCTCCTTGAAGTCCTCCGGATTGAAGACCAGCAGAGGCAGGGACCGGAGGACGGAGGGATCAAGCCCT
>JAYMSW010004655.1:0-10772 GCA_036897725.1 Erodium texanum | reverse complement strand
CGCAACAATAATCTCAACACTTATTCATAAATACACACATATATGTTTGGGAGCTCAAATTCTGAAAACTTGCAGAAAATGAGCTCCCTTGCTCATTGGTTCGAGTTTATGGATCTATTCACTTAGGCGACTTAGGATTTAATACTCTACCTCGCCTAAGTGGAATGGGTCCCACAAACTCGACCGGTTCAAAATCTGTCGGTACCAAGGCGACGAACATTTACGAGCCAAGGTGACACAAATTAAACCCTATGTCGTTTAGGTGGCTTAGACGACGAAGGAATTACAGTGCGTCGTCCAAGTTAATTAACCTTTGCCGTCCAACTGCACCTTTCACGGCGTACCATTTCTCACTAACACGGCGTAGGGTATAGGTGTGTCGTCTAAGTCACTAAGCCAACGAAACTTTTGTGGTGCGTTGACTGCGTCGCCTAAGTCAACGCTTGGGCGACGTATTTCTCTGCGTCTCTTAAGAGTACTCGGGCGACGCATCAAAAAAAACCTGCGTCGCCTTGGTGCGTATCTGGTGTAGTGTTTGAAATGAAAGACTTGGGGAAAACAAGATTTTGTCTTGGCCTAATAAATTGAACATTTATCGAAAGGTATTTTTGTTCACCAGTCATTGTATACTGAAAGGATCCTCAAACGGATTTAATATGGATACATAAAATCCTAATAGTACGCCAATGGTTGTTCGATTACTTGATGTGAAAAAGGATCCATTTCGGCCCTAGAGAATGATGAGGAGTTCATAGGTCCTGAAGTACCTTAACCTAGTGTAATTGGCACGCTAATGTACCTTGCAAATTGCACGCATCCTGATATTGCTTTTTCAGTCAATTTATTAGTAAGCTATAGTTCTTCTCCGACTCAACAGTATTGGACTGATGTCAAGCAAATATGTAGATACCTTCCGGGAGTAGTTCAAAGGACTCGAAGTTGGAACTAATTGGATATGCTGATGCCAGATATTTATCCGACCCCCACAAAACTATATCATGATTCTTCAAAAACAAACCCTCAAAACAACTTCTTCAAATCATGCTAAAGTATTAGCCCTCCATGAAGCAAGTCGGGAATGTGTATGACTAAGGTCTTGAGTCCACCATATTTGAGGATCATGTGATCTTTCAATCACCAAAAGAAGCCCAATTATCTTATATAAAGATAATACTGCTTGTATCGCTAAGGTAAAAGGAGGATACATTGAAGGAGATAGAACAAAACACATTTCTTCTAAGTTCTTCTTTACACATGAACTTCACAAAAGGAACAAATTGATGTTTGTTAGTTTCGTTCTTGTGACAATCCAGAAGATTTGGTTCAAAGGCACTTCCTACAAGTTCCTTTAAGAAATTGTTGTCCAAGATCGGCATGCTAAACTCAAAGATATTTTATGAGTTAAAGGGAAACGCTGCGATGAGGGGGAGAAATACACGTTACACTTTTTTTTTCCTTGATTTAAGTTTCATCCCAATGACTTTTCCTAACAAGGTTTTTAATGAGGTAACTTTTATGTGTATTTTTCATATCTTGTACTCTTTTTCCTTCACTACGGTTTTTTTTCCACCGGGTTTTTTCTAGTAAGGATTTAACGAGGCATGATATGAGAACGAGTAATCTAAATGAGGAGTGTTATGAACATAATATTTGAATTAGATGAACTCTTAATTGGTGTTAATTGTGCAGGTTACAACATTTTTAATTTCTGTTGAAGGTTATGTTAATGTCTCTTTTCTAGCCTATATATAGAGACCATTGTAAGACATGTATAAAACAATTTTACAAGCAATAAGATTATCATTTTTGTCATTTTCTCAAGTTCTCTTATATCACATTTGTCTTTCTCTAAGTTCTCTCCACTTTCTTCATTATTTCATAACAAAGTATCAGTTTTCTATTTTTTCTTTTTCTTGTTCCCAAAAAAAAAAACATATAGTTTTCACCAACTCAACACAACGTCACTTCTATGCCATTGTCCCTTAATTATTTTTTCAGGTTTCAACTGAGTTGTAGACTAATGCATATAGTGTTACCAGCCAATGCCATTACTCACTCACCCGGCAAGCCTTTAGAAACGTAGGTTCAAGGGCAACTCAATGGATGACCCAGTAGCGAACGAGCTTCACAATTGTGTGATCAAACCAGTAAGCCCAATTTTGCTTTCTTTTTGTTCGTTACCGATAACAAATTGGTCCTGATCGGCCATGAATTGCAGAGGGCAAATCCCCAGAGGCGGCGCGATAAGGTATACGTCGGTTGCGGAGCTGGGTTCGGCGGCGACCGGCCAACGGCGGCGCTGAAGCTGCTGAAGACAGTCAAAGAGCTCAATTATCTGGTGCTTGAATGCTTGGCGGAGCGGCCCCTCGCCGATCGCTACCAGGCAATGATCGCTGGTTCTGACGGCTACGATTCTCGAAGTATGAGTAACTTGAGGTCATTGGTGATGCTTTTTGTTACGGTGCTGCCAAATGTTTGTAGAATTTGACTGTAAATGGTTTGGTACAGTTTCGGATTGGATGACTTTACTTTTGCCTTTAGCTGTTGAGAGAGGAATTTGCATTATCACCAACATGGGTGCAAGTACGAACGGATAATTTTTCGTTCCTGTATCAATATATTGCAATTTGCAAATGCTTTTTAATCCTGATGTAGCTATCCTATTTTTTGTGTAAAGTGGATCCAATTGGTGCTCAGGAGAAAGTTTTGGAAGTAGCGACGAGATTGGGGCTTAGTGTTTCTGTTGCTGTGGCTCATGAGGTTGCTGTAACTAATCCAGGTAAACTCAAAACTTACTGCTTACACCGTTGTCGTGAGAATTTTAGCACAGCGGAAAAGTTTAGTGTTTTAGTTGGTCTGAGATTGTTAATATATATTGCTGCCTTATTGATTTTGTTTCGTTTACTTGTTCAGGGTCAGAATCCTCACATGAGACATCCAATTTCACAAAAGCTGTAAGTAATGTGTTTGCTTTCATTTACTTCACTATCACAGCATAAGCTAATGGGTTCCTTGATACTTATATGCATCATAAATTGTAAATGTTTTTTTTTTCCTTTCTATAATCATTATAGTGAAAATTGCCATTATACTATAGTAGCATGGTGGATATGCACAACTACTGCTCAAGAAATATGTAGTCCTCATTGCTTGTTTTAACGTTTTGAATATTACAGTCAATTACTTGGCTTATTCTACTTCCATATTTTCCCGTTTTGCTTATAAGATTGGGCTTATCTGTCTGCATCAACTCTGAAGGGTGCTGCAACATATTTGGGAGCAGCTCCTATTGTTGAATGTCTTGAAAAGTACAAACCAAATGTTGTCATTACTTCACGCGTTGCTGATGCTGCCTTATTCTTAGGTCCTATGGTAAGACCTTTTTCGTCTAACCTACGTGTTGCTTCATGGAGAAATTTCAATATCATTTTGTAATCCTGCTCGTTGTTCACATTTTCATCTTAATGTTATGGATAATTAATGTTATACTTTGTATTTAACAGGTATATGAATTAGGTTGGAATTGGGACGACTTCAACATGTTAGTACAAGGTTGTCTGGCTGGGCACCTTTTAGAATGTGGTTGTCAACTAACAGGAGGGTACTTCATGCATCCAGGTGCATCTTCGTTTGAGCTCTTACTAAAACTACTGTTAAAAGTTACCAAAAAGATGTGTCATTATTGTTGCATATGCTCAACAGACTTCCTACTGACTACACCGGAATGGTTATTTTCTTCCTGTAGGAGATAAATATCGTGACATGTCTACCTCACAACTGCTAGATTTATCACTTCCTTTTGCCGAAGTTTATTTTGATGGAAAAGTGCATGTGGCAAAGGCAGATGGTAGCGGTGGACTCTTAAACATAAGTACATGTGCTGAACAGCTTCTGTACGAAGTTGGGAATCCAGGAGCTTATGTTACACCCGATGTGGTGAGTTAGTTTATCAGCATGGAACCATGTCGTGAAAAATCAACTCGGAGTCGAAATGCAAAACTTACTAACCTCCTTCCCTCTTAACTAGGTAATGGATGTTAGGAATGTTACATTCCAGTCACTATCAAGTCATAGAGTCCTCTGTAGTGGAGCAATGCCATCAAATAGATTAGTACCTGAAAAACTTTTGCAGTTAGCAGTAAAGGTAATTTCTTCTTAGCTTTGAGAGTAAGTGAACCTCTTGTTCCTGGACATTTCAGCTGTTTTACTTTTGGGCTAAAATTACTCAATCCCGACTCCCAATTTTGTGTAATTTACTTGTCACGTTTCATATTTAGTAGCACGGGCTTCTCTTATTTTAGTTTAACTTGCACCAGCACAAGCTTATTATAAAACTGAGGTATGGAAAGTATCAGGATATGTGATGCTTCCTCAAGTGGTTAGGATTTTTTTTAATTACAACTTGCAATTTGACGGGTTCCAGTTATAAGCAAGCGAGCTGCATGATTATCTGATTGAAGTTCAATTTCTATTCTAGAAAACCAGATTGTATTGCATTAAATGTTAAATTCCTGTACGAAGAAGATAATCTGGTAGACTTTGGTTCTTACAGTTAAATACAAAGATAATGTTCCCGAACTGATTACACTGTTCTTATTCAAATAGTGAGTAGCCACGAGGTCGAGCCCTAAATGGTGTGCTTCCAAGCAACCAACCTACACTTTCTGTATTTTCTGATGTTTCCTAGTGTTCAGGACTGTGGATGGAAAGGCTGGGGAGAGATATCCTATGGTGGATATGAGTGTGTTAAACGTGCGGAGGCTGCTGAATTTCTGGTATATGAGCACAAAGCTTTCATACTTGTACCACTTCATTTCTTTTGGTACTAATTACAGTCATGTGATGGATGGATGTAATAATTTAGTGCTTGTAACTTATTGACCATTGATCTGATACCATAGTGTAAAATAAATAGATAACTCAGGCATAAGTTTGCTACTGAATTAATTCGATATTTATAATTTTAGGTTAGATCATGGATGGATGAAGTACTTCCTGGTCTCAACGGCTGTATTGTTTCTTATATTATTGGAGTAGATAGCCTGAAAGCAGCCAGCATTGGCACATCAAGTGGAAAAGCGGCCGCAGATATTAGGCTGCGCATGGATGGACTATTTGAGCGGAAGGAACATGCTGTTCAATTTGTAAGAGAGTTTACTGCTTTATACACTAATGGACCTGCTGGAGGTGGCGGTATCAGGTGAACTCCAATTTGTTCATATTTTGTTATTCATTTTGAGGAGCATAATCCTGGAGGAATGACTTCAGTAGCTTAGTTGATTTTTGCTGGAGGAGTGGCTCAAGTTTGTTTAATTAGTTGTCACTGAGGCAATGTAATTTGCCAAGTCTCATCTCATGATGGTGTACAGTTTTTGTTTTGGGATTTGCAAGACACTCCAGCACCAACTTTTAAAATCATATACTCCTCTCCTTTCCGAAACAAGTGTCCCCTTCCTAATTTTTATGAAATGAAGGATAAGTTACTTTGTTGTCGACTTTCCTGTGTACCCTTATTTTCTCTGATCATCTAAAGCAGAACTAATGTTTCTTAGGAATATTAGTGGCACCCCATGCATAACTTACTTACCAAAAATAAAAAGGACACTATTTTTGAAACAATTTCCTTAGAAACAGCTAACACTTATTTTGCAATGGAGGGATTGCATTTGAAATGCCCTTTAAATACTTATCCCTTGTAATCTAGTTCATTATACATTACCATACATTCTTTATTACATGATTTCTGTATTGATAAATTAAGGAGAAGTAAAGTTGAATATAATGACAGTGCTTCGTAAATGATGGGGTCAATAATAAAAATTTGATTAATTTTTAGTCGCATTAAGGCATGAAGATATTACTGTTCGTAATGTTTTGATGTTACATGTAATACAAGTTCAATTCTGCTTTGTTGGCTGAAATCTATGCCTCTTTCTTGTCAAATCTCGGGCTTCTTGATATTTCTATCATGTACCCATTTACTTATGCGTTTTTATTCTATTTTGTGCTTATGATCATGATCCTTCATAGTTTTTTTACATGCAGCACTGGACACAAAAAGGAGATTATTCTCGGCAAGGAACTGGTATTACTCGTACAACCCCCTTCCATTCCTGTTTCTTTTGAACCAACTCCCCTCATTTTAAAGGGGATCATTACCTTCAAATTCCCATGCCACCTCACTTTTGAGCTGAACTGATTTTTATTTGTTTGTAGCGGTAATCAAATTATATTATAATATTTTTGAGTTGTATATCAGCATCGCTCAGTACGAGGAAAAAAAAATGTTGTTTGTTCTGATCATTCAGGTTGCTCGGGAACACATTTTCTGGAGGACTGGAGTGAGATACACGAAAATTACAAAAGTAAATGAACAAGAAACTCATCCTACAGATACAATGGAGGCAAAAAGACTCGACGTACCGACCTCACCAACAATTACTCAGGAACATGTGGAAAATTTTCAGCCACCAGAAATTGGCTGTTCACCGGCACCAGCTGGCCAGAAGATTCCTCTCTATAATGTAGCACATAGCAGGACTGGAGACAAAGGAAATGACTTGAATTTTTCAATCGTCCCACACTTTCCTCCAGACATTGAGAGGTTAAAGTTGATTATTTCACCTGGTTGGGTGAGGGGCGTAGTCTCGACCCTTCTTGATACCTCCTCATTTCCCAACAAGAGAGACAAATGGGTGCATGAACATGTTCAAGTGGAAATTTATCAAGTTGAGGGCATTCGTTCGTTGAATGTTGTGGTGCGGAACATCCTTGACGGCGGAGTCAACTGCTCTCGGAGAATTGACCGGCATGGAAAGACCATATCAGATCTTATATTGTGCCAACAAGTCGTGTTGCCTCCATGAGGGACTGTTTCAGCTAGGATGCAACACTACTGTGGATGAAAATTGTGCATTTGTGCACATAATACTTTTCCTGCTTGACACAATCTGCCAGATGAAATGTTTGCCCTGTACATTAGGCTAAATTACATTTAGCTACACTCAACTTTATCCTATTTTCACTTGATTACACTTAATTATTAATTTACCTTTTAGACTACCCTAACTTTTAATTTGTTTCAAATTATAATTTCTGATAAAAAAATGAGGAGGTTTATTATTATTATTATTATTATTGAAAAGATGATTTTGCCCTTAAATATAAACCCTAAATTATTGCAACCCTATCCCCCCTAACCCCCTAATCCTTCTTAACCGTTTTCTGACCCTCTGTACCACTAAAGCTTCAACACGTGCTTCAGCTTGTATCCTACACCACCAAAAAAACAAAATGACCTTAAAATATAAAAAAGTCTTTGTCAACTGCTCTTCTTTTTAGAAAACTTTGTTATCTAACCTTCTTATTTAATAAAGTTTCTTATTTTCAGTTTTACCTTCCTATTATTTTATCATTTTTTAATTCAATCCCCCACTATTTATCCTCTTCCTGTCTTGCCCGAGCGAGCTCTGTTTCAGTTTTGCTCTCTTCACTGTTTCGTCTTCTTCATCCATTGCTTTTCCGAGCTCGATTGATTGTTCCACATACAGGTAATTTTCAATATATATCTAAGTAAGTCCATGGAAAACCCTAATTTGCAATTTCCGACTTCAGTATCCTGATTTCAATAATTTAGTTTAGTTTTGTGATAATTAATTTTCAGCAATATGTATGCATACACGTAGTGAAGATTATCTTGGAATGGTCATGAAGCATATTTCAAACTTGTTTTTTTACATCACATCTGAATCTTCATTTCGCGAATTTCTGGTGTTAAGATTGTACTGTCAGTCAAACCCGATCGATGAAAGTTCAGCTCAATCGATGACAAATATATTGCCCCGATCGTGAGTTATTTCATCAAGAACGAGATTTATCTCAACCCGATCGAACTCGACTGGTCCAGATCGGGAATTCCAGAGACATCCTTAATTGTAATTTATTTGAAATCTATGTTAATTTTTAACTTTATACGATCTTAATTCCTGTAGGGATGGGCCGAGTGGTACTCTATGCTTTATGTGGTGGGGAATATAAGGTAGAAGAAGAGAAGTATAATTGGATACCAACCCCAAATAATGTTGAAATTATTAGCTTCCTTTTCGACGATTGGAATCCAACATTCAAGATGTTATTGGATAGATTGTATGAGAAGATCGCAGTGGACGAAAAGGATATAGAATTGAAAGTCAGTTACTTTCTAATGGATTACATGCCTAAAAATGAAAGAAGCAGGTGTGCCACGCCAGTTACGATGAAAGGCGATGAATGTGTTGAGACTTATCTTTTTCAATATGGGGCACGACACGTAGTACTCGTCAAAACATATTACATGTGAAGCTCATTAAGAAAGATACCGGTGATGCAGAACCTGAACCTGTTGTACATGATTATTACTTTGACCGGGAGTTGTTGTGCACCCTAGAAAAATTCGATATTGTGGATATTGCTAGTGCAAGAGGTGCGGAACGTGTTTATCTTCGTCCGCAACCTACCACTGAGGTAGCGGTAGTAGTATCATCTCCCAATCTACAACAATCATCTCCTAGTACAGAACAATTAAGTTTGGTTCCTATTGGAGAGGGCAATCAACCCATACAACCGTATGATCTTGTAGAGTACTTTCATCTGTTGGAAATGGAAATGCTTGATGCAGAACCAAGCTTGATCGGGTGGATAGATGGGTCAGATTTGCAACTTGGTCAACAATTTAAAAACAAGGAAGAGGTGAAAACAAATTTGAAGGAGGTCTCAATGCACAAATTTTTTGAGATGTGTGTTCTCGAATCTAGCAAGTCATTGTATGTTGTAAAATGCGATGACAAGAATTGTAAATGGGCAGTGTATGCAACAAAAGTTGATGGTTCAGAGCGCTTCTCCACAAGGGCATATAACAATACTCACACTTGCTCCATAAATGATCGAAGGAGAGACCACCATCAAGCAAGTGCGGAAGTGGTTGCTAATATTGTGAGGTCAAGCTTTGAGGGTCAAGAAGATACACTGAGGCCAAGAGCAATTCAAGCTCTCATGCAAAATAATCACAATGCGAGCATATCATATGGAAAGCTTGGAAGGTAGGGAAAATTGCAAATAGTAAACTCAGAGGTTCTCCTGAGTTAAGTTTTGCACTTCTTCCAACTTATTTGCACATGGTTGAAAAGATAAATCCAGAGACAACCACGCATTTAGAAGTGGATGAAGATTGTCAATTCAAATATGTTTTTATAGCATATGGAGCATGCATTCGAGGAGTTTGTTGCATGAGAAAGGTTGTTATGGTGGATGGTACTTGGTTGAAGACAAGGTACAAAGGGGTAATGCTAATTGCAACAACACAAGATGGTATTTTTTAGCAATATCTTATTTCTTGGGCTATGGTTGACTCAAAGAATGATGGTTCATGGTCATGGTTCTTTCAAAAGGTACAACAGTTTATACCTGATGAGGGTGACAGTATTCATCTATGATAGAAATCAAAGTATCATCAATGCAGTGTCAAATATTTACCAAAAAGCACAGCATGGGCATTGTAGGTGGCATCTCACTCGAATTATTAAAACTCGTGTCAAAGGTAAGAAAGGTGTCAGACCTTTTTTGCAACGAGTTGTTGATGCCTACACAATTTCTGAATTCAACAGATTGTATGAAGAATTGGGTCGTGCTTTTCTATTAGCGATGAAATATCTTGAAGAAACAAATATACATCAAAGTCAGTGGGCGAGATGTCACTTCAAAGCTACTTGGTACAATATTATGACGATGAATGGTGTCGAGTCTATAAACTTAGCATTACGAGACCCAAGAGGTTCGCCTATCATTGCATTGTTAGATAGGATGCAGGCTAAAGTCTCTGAGTGGTTCAACAAGGGTTCTAGTTTAATAAAGTCTATATGCACAGATGGAGGTGGATCACCTTTAACTCCAAAAGCACATGCTATTATTCGAGAAAGGTACAACCTAGGCTCCAAAATGCAGGTCATACTTGGCTTGAATGGTGAACAGATACGTCCAGCAAGTGCCCAAATTGAGATTCTCGCAATATATTCGAGTTCCTCACGTCATCCTTTAATTGTGTCTTGATGAAATATGAAATTTCTTTTAAATGACTTTTCGTTGTGATCCTACAGTCAAAGATTTCGTCTTCGATGAAGATCGTAATGAACTGAGGAACTTCTACTTCAGTTGGTGGTGGGGTGGAGGCACTTGGAATTGAAGTTGAAGGGGTTGCACTTGCATCACTTGAGCTTCGACTTGCATCATCTGAGCTTGAGCTTTCTTCAGGTCTATAACTCGGCTTCTTGCTTCGTGCCATTTCAATCAACTTGCCAGGTAGAGGAAAAAACATCAACACAACAATTCTTCTTCAAATTTACACCTGATAGAGATTTTTTTCATCTCAATCGAGAATTATTTCTTTCCAATCGAGAATAATATAGCTATCATCCTACCACCAACTACTACTTGATCGAGACTCAACTAGTACTCGATCGGGACTCAACACATACATCCCAATGGGGACAAACCCCAAACCCTTCGACCGGACTCAAAAGTAGGAGGACATTGGAGAAAGGCGAAGTGGACCTACAAGTAGGAGATGACCATGGAGTCGTTGCCCTAACTGTGGGAATATATGAATTATCTTTGCCTAGTGGACTTATTTTAAAGTTGCACAATTGTTATCATGTACCTAGTTTTCGTAGGAATATTATTTCTGCTTCATGTTTGGACATGGAAGGTTTTGAATTTATTATTAAGAATAATAAGTGCAA
>JAYMSW010004654.1:0-10773 GCA_036897725.1 Erodium texanum | reverse complement strand
GCTATTATTGAGGAATTATTGCCATGTATGTGTTTCTTGAACCCGCAACCCTTCGTACTTCTTAAATTTCAGTTTCATTACTTTCTCTCTTAGTTGTCTTAATTTCTATTCCACTTAAATACTTTAGTTTACTTCTTGTTCCACAAAGCTTCCCAAACAAACAAACCAATTTCAATTCCCATAAAACAACTAATTGACTTGAACAACTCAACGATTTAGTATTACTCCCATGGATTCGATAACCCTGGGTCTTTGTTTATAAATACCCTTATTACGGCCGGTACACTACCGTACACGCTTTAATGCAAAATCACCAATTCATTTAGGTAGGTTTTGGCCACGTCAGGCAACGTTAAAGAAGATAAGCAGTAAAATCATAACATGCATAAAGATAAGGATGGTATCACTACACAAACACATTTGTACAAAACTGATAAAGAGGCTCCTTAAAGCCTACTGAGAATGAGAGGATGGGTCGCTCGGAGATAGGTTTAGAAGACTTGATGAAGCAGTCAAAAACTCCCGGGGCTCGGTCTCATCTTGAGTGTCCTCCTCACGCCTTGGGCACACGGAGTCCTCGAGTACTCTAACTTTGCCCTCAAGTGAGAAGACAACAGCAATGATGGCCCTCGCAACTTCCGTAAGAGCTGACATGGCCTCAGTGAACCATGGAGGTGGAACCTCCCTAACAAAGTGTCTAGAGGGTCTAGAAGATGATGACCCTCCTCCAACAGTGTCTTCCTAATAACTAGGGTGTTAGTGGAACTAGAACCATTGGATCGATGGGGAAGCATGAAACCAAGTAGGACCTTGGAGTTGATCAAACTCCTGCCCTTCACATGAATGGGTCTCTCAACTCTCAAAGTCTCAGACCCCAGTCCCTCAATCCAATCACCCAAGCCAATAGGAAGTTGGATGACCAAAGGTCCACAACCAATCCTCCCGTCCTTCTTCTTTTATTGGCCTAGCAGATGAGAAGAAGATGGGGCTTTAATGCCCTACTGAAAACAATAAAGAATAACCAGCTCATGATCGTTTAGACAACCCTGTCCATCATGCCTCCCAAACAAAGTATAAGCTAAAGCTTTATGAAAACACATAAGTACAGGGGAATCAGGATGAGTGGCCTTTGGTCTCTTGCCCAACAACTGGTCATCCTTAGAGATGACTCTCCAATCCAAGACTCCTCTAAGTTGTCAAAAGAGATATCAGGTTCCTTTTGAGGAATGAACCCTAAGTAAGCTCTAGAAAGCTTCTTCGAGATCTTGAACTCACTCCGCATAAGCGAAAGTGAATGTGATGATCAACACTCGAGTGGTCTAGATGAAGGGTCGTAAGAAACTCAAGAGTGAGCTTCTTGTAGACCGGGACGTGCCACTTCATAAGATTAGGCCAACCAACGGCCTCGAGGCATTGCTCGAACTCGACATAGAGGCCAAGATCCTTGAGAAAAGAGGAATCTACAAATTTGTTCTTTATAAATTCCCTCTTACTCAATCTATCCCAAGTGATGACAAACAAGTACGCGAAAACACACCTTTCTTCTCCTCGACAACGGCGCCAAAAACTTGATGTCCTCCCGAAGCAAGTGTACTTCGGTCGATGTAAGTAATAAAATATGGGAAGCACTTTCCCCTCCCCCCTTTCCTATTGAATAGGAACATGAAGAGAGAAGAATACAACTCGAGGTTGTGGAACCCATAGGGAAGAAGAGGTGAGCCTTGGAGTTATCACTCCTACGCTATTCTCTGTGTTTAATCCAAGTAGATTGAATTTGAAGGAACTAGATATTTTTTGTTGTTCTTTTTGAATAAGGGAAAAATAAATGACAAGACAAGAAAGTAAGATAGTGATTTTAAATGATAGAAAGATTCCTAGGCATAGGCATTGTAGAAATAAAGTAGGTGGCATTTGGGTTTTGAAATTTGAACTTGCATCGATGTCTAGGATTAGGTGGTCACGAAACTCTCTATTGGTAATCCTAGCACTCTACCGAGTCAACTAAAAATCTAACACAAGTTAACCGCCCACTTATATCTATGTAGGTGTAGAAAATTTGTGTTGCAATATCCCTTTTGAGTCCTCTAGTCTTAACCTAGGTGAGCTATATAACTATGCATCAGGAAATACCCCCCTCAGGTGAGATTTAAAAGCAAGCCTAGCCTAACCATTTCCACTAATCAATCTCAACTCCCATTATTGACTAATTAGATAGATCAATTACCAAGGCCTACACGGGAATTAAAGCATTAAGTTTAGGTTAGACTAATTCACTCTAATCTAGATCATCAACACAACATCACCGATTAGATTTCTACATACCCATGCTTAAGAAAAAAGGAAAACTACTTACTCATGATGAAATCGACAAGAAGCACGGATAGAAATACAAATAAAGACATACAAGAATAAGTGTTTCTCTCCCTAGAAAAGGAGAGGTTCTATCTCTAGATCTGAAATTTCGTACTTTCCTCTCTATAAAACCCTAAGACGTCCTTTTAGAGACAATACAAAGCTAAGGGAAAAAGAGTAAGACTCTAAAAAAATCGAGTTCTATTCGATGATATGGTTCCGGGCACGGTATGGTCGTGCCTTGATGAAGGCCCAGATCCGATTTTCTCACGTTTTCGTAAACTTACGGTCCTCGGTACGGGTGTGATGCAAACCGTGCCAATCCTCAACACGGGTGTACCGGACAATGTCATGCATGAACTGGAGATCTTCATTCTTCGACTCTTCAAGAGTGGAGGGAAGCACAGTCGTGCCCTTAGTCATACCTGAGGTAATGCATGATCGTGCCCTAGAATGGGTTGGCTCAGCATGGGAAGGAAGTTGCTTATGTGCGGCGGCAGGCACGGTAGTGACCAAGACCATAGAACGTCATAGCCGTGACCTAAACCGTATCTCTACCAAAAAATGCTGAAAAACTCCACTTCTTCTCCATTTTTCTCCAATTATGCTCTAAATCCAGAAATCACCTTCAATGGATCCAACAATACGAAAACAAGTGATTCTAGGAGATATTATTCAATAAACAACTAAATAAAGGGACAAAAGGCACCTAAATGGGCATGAAGATGTAAGGAAAACATCAACTAACCAGCTCACTTTAGCTACCTATATGTATTTTTATAGATTACTCACCTGAGTTTTCATCAAGCTAAAACCATACAATTGGATTAGCAAACACAAATAACTAATATTTTGGATGGAAGTCCAACAATCAATGGTCAAGGATACTCTATGCTTTTCCATAATTGACTTCAACTCTTTTTTTCATATCCAAATATTTTTCATAGATGTCCCTCGCTATAGTGAACTGTGATAGGAACTCAAATATTGGAAAGAAAAGCTTGATAAGGTTTTGGAAGCCTTTTCTATCCACGTGCCTAAAAGGTAGTTCATCCATTACGAAATATTCAACTATCTTTTTTCTGACAACATCTTGGTATATTTTTAATGATACTCCACTTGAAGCAACACCTTCATCCTTTTCTCTTTTCTTCTTGGTGCATCTATCCAAACTCGATTATTTGTTCTTACTCTACAAAACCAATTCACTAAAAGGACACTTTTTACATGATCTCTCAAAACATGACCGTAATGTGCTAGTCCCATTCAACTTCGTATCAGCGGCATAGTCTTTACCACAATAATTTCAAGCATCCCTTGGCTTTTTCGGATCACAGTTTGGAAGCAAAGTAAATTGATCTCATACATCCGATGTTTTCTTTACAAGCTTAGGCCTTTTACCTAATCACTCAATTTTAGATTCTTGTTCAGTAACTTCTTCCTCTACCTCTTTGCCTTTCTCCAATTCCTTCAAGAGTTATGATTTCATACTTTATTGATATTTTCGAGTCTAGTGAGGAGACTCGATTAGATGATATTTGTGGTTTTGAACCGCTTATCTTAGATAGTCAGAATGTTAGGCTCATACATCCGGTGTTTGTAGTAAAGGCATGGTTTGCTATGTTTAGCATGGACGCCAATAAGGCTCCAAGGTCGGATGGATTGAATCCAGGATTCTATTAGAGTCAGTGGTCGGTGGTGGGCCCGGACATCATTCGGTTAGTTTAGGACTTCATGGGTTCAGGTTCTCTTCCTTAGGGTATGAACGACACTCATTTAGTTCTCATCTCAAAGAAGAAGAACCCGATTAGTATGTGTGATCTTAGGCATATATCTCTTCGCAACATAATCTTTAAGGTGATTTCCAAGGTGTGGAAAATCGGTTGGAATAGTTATTGGACAATATCAATTCATAGAATCAGAGTGTCTTCCTCTTGGGGTGACTCATATCTGATAATGTTCTTATATTCTTTGAGGTACTCGACTATCTTCAAAGGAATACACAGGGGTCGACGAGTTTTATGGTAGTGAAACCCAGCATGAGTAAGGCTGATGACCGGGTCCAGTGGAGGGTTTTGGAGATTGTACTGAGAAAGCTAGGGTTCCATGAGAAATGGATTGGGAAGATCGTGTGGGGGTTATGCATGCTCTCTTATTTTGTTTCCTGTGGAGGGTATATTTTTGGACCTATCTTACCACAATAGTGTCTAAGACAAGGTGATATTCTTTCACTCTACCTATCTCTATTATGTATAAAGGCTCTCTCGCACATTCTTCTGAAATCACATCAAGAAGGTTTGATAAAAGGGTTGTCGGGTTACTCAACAGGCCCCATTGGTTTCTCATCTACTGTTTGCGATGATAGCTTTGTTTATGGAAGGGCTATGAAGGAGGAAGCATTATCCATACAACACATTCTATGTCGCTTTAGTCTTATTTCAGGTCAGATTGTCAACTACAACAAATCATCCATATTTTTCAATGTTAATTTCCTAGTGTTAGGAAGACAACACATTTCTTTTATTATAAGGATGCGAGAAGCATAACATGGGTCAATCTATCTCGGTTTATCGAGTATGCTTGGTCAGAGCAGGGTGGTAGGGATTTGGTACTTAAAGGAGAGAATTCTCAATCATCTGAGCAATTGGGATGTGTTACTATTATCAAGGAAAGGCAACGAGATACTGCTGAAGACAGTTGTTCATGCACTCCCTACTTATGCCATGATTATTTTATTATTGACTTTAGGTCTTGTGTAGGACATAGAATGGATAATGACACGTTTATGGTATAACTAGGGTGGAGCAACCAACTCCGATATTATTTAGAGGGCCTAGATTAAATTTTGGGATCACAAGGATATTGGTGGCATGGGGACACATCACTTGCATGGCTTCAACTTGACACTTCTAGGTAAGTAGGGCTGCAGGTTACTTACTAAGGAAACATTATGACGAGGAAAGTTCTTAAGGCTCGTTATTACCCTTGAACGTATATCTTGGAAGTACCTTAAGAAGTAATACGAGGTTTGTGTGGAGAAGTATAATGGCTAGCCAATTCTTAGTTCAGATCCAAGCACGACGTTTATTGGAGTAGGGAGACAAACTACTATATATCAGACTCTGGGGCTGCCAGGTTCAGATCCTTTTATTGAGTCATCGATTGAGGATTTTCATAGGATGGTGGTAAGCGATTTGATGCAGGTTGATACATAGAGGTGGAATTCAGATGTTTTGGCCAAACAGGGACCAGACTTTGATTAGTCATAAATGAGACTTGGTGGCGAAGGAGTTGATTAATCGTCTTCATGAGTGGGATATTGAAATAGTATTTGCTGTGGCAGTTGATAATGCATCCTCAAATGATGTCGCACTAAGGAAGTTGAAGGACTATTTGTTAGAAAAATATGACAATATCGCAGTGAATGGTGAAATGTTTCATATGAAGATGTGTGCAACTCATATTTTGAATTTGATTGTTTCTGATGGTTTGAAAGAATTGAATGAAACAATTTCAAGTATTCGAAATGATGTTAGATATGTGCAATCATCACCATCTCGATGGAAGAGGTTCAAAGAAAGTTGTAAATATATGACATTGAATCAAAATCCTTTTTATGCTAAAATGTGGTTACTAGGTAGAACTCCACCTATATGATGTTGGAAGTTGATATAGAATTCAAGAACGCTTTTGAGAATTTAGAAGGGGATGTGAACTACACAAAGTACTTTGATGAAAAGCAAATGCATGGTCCACCAATGAAGTTTGGGAAAAAGGCACGAGTGTTTATCACTTTTCTGAGGCGATTTTATGATCTTACTAATCACTTCAATGGATCATTAAATGTTACATCCAATTTATTCCTTCCCGATATCTTTGAAGTTCAATCTAGCTTGATTAGTTTGGCTTCTTGTCATGATACTTTATTGGGGGCTATGACAACTACTATGAAGCAAAAGTATGACAAGTACTGGGGAAATGTTGAGAACCTCAAATTGTTGACTTTTATTGCCAATATCCTTGCAAAAGTAAGACAAGTATTGGGGAAATGTTGAGAAGCTCAATTTGTTAACTTTTATTGCCAATACCCTTGATCCAAGATTTAAGATGGAGATCATGAACAAAGGTATTCAATGTAATTACACTCCAAGTGAGGCTGCGGAAATGATAAAGCGGATTAAGAAAATGTTGGTAGAATTGTATACTTTCTATAAGCAAGAACAATAACCAATATATCCATCTCAATCACCGCAACCACCACAAGTTCCCCAAATCACCTTTACTTTGGACCAAGATACAAACTTATATCTTGGGTAGTTTAAGAGCGAACAGTGGTATTGAAGAAGATGATCTTGAATACTACTTGAATAATCGTCATGAGAAACCTATTCCTTCATTTGATATCCTATAATGGTAGAAACAAAATGACATAAAGTATCTAGTTATTGCATGTATGGAAAAAGATGTATTGGTAGTTCAAATGTCTTCAATAGCATCTGAATCAACATTTTTAGACAATGAATCTTCTCTTTACCTATTTCTTTATGTTTTTTATTTTTATTTTATTTTTGTTTTAGTTGTGTATAATTTTCATTTTTTGTATTGTATGAATGTGTCCTAAACAAAGGTTTTTTTTATTATTCTTTTTTCTAGGTAGACGAATCCTAAATCTATTTAGGAGTTCTTTATCTCTAAGAATGGTTGAGGCTTTGATTTGTTCAGAAAAAAACTGGTGCACTTGTGAGTTTGAAGGATCCATTATACTTATACTTATTTTGCACAAGCTCAATTAATTGTGTCTTTGTGTTGCATACTATGTTATTTAATAGTTATTTTTTTTTCATCAGCAAAACGAGAGAAATCACATTACAATAAACGTAGTCACCTTTGAACATGCTCAAAGGAGATAGCAGCTTTTAAGCCACAATACCATTAACCAAGACACTAACACAAGCTCGTAAAACAGCTCAATATCTCAAAACATTTTTCAAAGTAAACTCGAGACTCAAAACACAAAATGAACCAGGACAACCAAACCCTCAAGCATGCGGCACTATTTTGCGTGAACGAAGAACTTTCCAAGGAGACACATCATCTAACGAAGATATTATTTCCGCTGCCATCTCCAAAAATCTCAGTTTCTTAAACTCCATCGAGCCTCTGTTGGACTTAGAACCCAATTCAGGTATAAGCCCATGTAAATCAGCTTCCAAAGCCGACTCAAGTTTGAGCACATCTTCAGCTGAAAAGGCCAAATTGGGAAAGGCAGGATGTGAAAACCCAAAACCTTGGGACCCACATACACCACCCCCCAAAGCCCCCACCCCACCTCCCAGCACCGCTTCCACTCCCCAAAGAGGAGTAACAACTTCCAAGACCAAAGAGACGTCTCCAACACCGAAGGAAGGGGGCGTCGGCCTGGAACAAACAGAAGGACACACCGAGAAGAAAAACAAGAAGAGCCAAGACCCCCGGCAGAGCCGAGACGGGATTGAAAAGCCAAAGAGGACTGCTCGACCCCCACGGGAACTTTCGACCTTGAATTTTGGCGATCCACTTCCGAAGGAGCTGGAAACAGAGAAGAAACGCCACCTCCTAAGATCGGACAAGAAAAAACAGAGCCACACTCAACTGGCGGAACTACCGGAACATAATCAGGGACTTTTGATGGCAATCACCAAGTTGACACTTGTGAGCCAGAAGCCACAAATCCCACGAACTCATCAAGGTAACACGATGCAAATGGAGACAGAACTAATTGATCCAATCTCGGTGTCGGCAACACAACAGCTCCTCCTTCGAAACAGTTCCTACCATCAACAATCCCAACTGCAGAAAAAGCCCCACACACCACATCCCTAAAAGACCCGACCACCGGGACCTGAATTGAAACCTGTGGTTTAGAAGAGGTCGGAGGAAAGAAGCAAACTTTGGAAGCTTTGGAAAAACACATAGGGAACTTCTTCAAAGAAAAGTTAACCACCAGTATTTTACCTAGAAGAAACGAACCGTAAAGCGAAGATATAGCTCCTGCCGCCTCCACTCGATACTGAAAGAGGGCAAACCAAAAACGACATCTGGATTTCAAGGGTACAGACGCAACGAAGGAACCCTCGACAGATTCAAGAGCAGACACAAAAGAGGCAAACCAAGAAGAAGACACGAAGACAAGCAAGTTACAAAAAAAGATTGAAACTCCCCCATCCGAAGAAGCATGGATAGGAAGGATGGCTGGGGAAGGGTGAATGGCCTAAAAAGAACAACGATTAGAAGGACCAACGACTGGTGTAGGGAACGAAGAGACAGGAAGAGTAAAATTGGCCGATGAGTGTTGATTGGCCGGAGAAGGGTGGGAGCCGGAGGGACAGTCGGGAGGCTCCTCAAGATCCATTTGAAAAGTCGTATTAATCTGAAACTTTGTTAATTAATATTTATACAAGTGATGGAACATACAGTACTATTGTTACAAAGGATATTGATGCTAATGTTAGATCTAAGTCTTCTATCAACAAATGCACGTCGAAGAAGAATTGATTTGTGTCTGAACTTAATTCTATGTTTTATATTTGAACTTTGTGAATTATGCTTAAACTTTATGTTTTGTATTTGAACTTTATGGATTGTGTTTGGATTTTATAATTTGTATTTGGACTATATGAATTATGTTGGGACTCTGTGAATTATATATCGACTTTATGAATTGTGTTTAGGTTTTAGAATTTGATTTAGGCTCGAGGATGTCATCATGACTCTTCTTGATAGTTTTTCCTTTTTTTCCATGTAAGTTGCGATCTCTCAGGTAACTTGCAATTCTTCAGGTAAGATGCTTTTGCTATACTATATTGGAACTAAGAAACATGATTTCTAATTTATTTTTAGGTCTAATTTTTTTGTATTGTATTTTAAGTCCTTAATATGAATGTTTTCACCTTTCGCTTTTGTGTGGTTGTAATCTATACAATGGATCATAGGTAAGTTCCTTTTTTTTTCCTTTACACTAATTAACCCATGTTTTCACTCAGAGAACACGTGTCACATACTCTTGTTAGTTTTTAAGAAGTTACTATTTTAAGTTTTTTGGATTGATGAGGGGTGTATAACTATAACGTTTACAGGCCAAAATGATGGTAAAAACACCACGAATAGACCCAACAAAGTGAATAAAGGAGGCCAAACGAGCAGTCCATCTTTAAATAGTTATAACTTCTACACATGAGCTCAGATTAAGGCCCGTAAGATGCCCAATCGAAACTATTTTAAAGAATTTAGGGCCATGAAATCAATGTTTAAATGCCAAAATCAACATTTGAAGAATATGGTTTACTATATTTCGAAATTAATAGTCAAGTAGGTTTAAGACTTAGCTTTCCTTTCTAATTGGAGTTTTCATTTCCTTTTTTAATTGCTAAGTCTATAGTTGGGTATAATGTAGGTAATTTCCCATTAGGAAAATGTTTGGAGTAATTTAGGAAATTTTTTATTAGAAAAAGGTTTGGAGTAATTTAGTTAATTACCTATTTAGATTATGTTATAAGCACTATATAAGTAGATCTTATTTCATTATGGAGGAACCAATTATTATAATAAACAGTTTTTCTCTCCAACTTTTGTAGTTAGTGTCCGAAGTTTTGACCTTGAAACTTGTTTATCCTTTTCCATGTCAACTCGTTGCGTCATGTGGTATCAGAGCCTAACGACAGTTTAGAAGTGGTCATAATACTAACGGTGATCGGGTATGGATACCGCGCGAGCCAAAGTGCTGGCTCTAAAGGCGGCACAACAAACCAACACACAAGGAAGTGATGATAGATTCCAGCATATAGGTTAGCACCTTGATGATATTGTCACTCGACTTGCTGTTTGAGGAAGGAGCGCCAACAGAAATAGGGGTTACAATATGGTACGATCAAGGGTAGTTTATGGTGAAGAAGAACCTATTTACTGGCCTATTATTGCATGCAACAACCATGAACAATCAATTTATGATGAAGATGATGAATCCACGATAGAGATCTCCACTTTCTATGGGAATCTAAGTATTGAAGATTTATTGATTAAATTGAAGATGTATAAAACGCTCATTAGGTTATACAAAGGCTCCACATGACATGAAAGTGGAACTAGTAGCATGTAGATTGAAGGAAAATGCATTATCATAGTGGAAGAGGATACATACTAGAAGGTTTTGCGACGTGAAACTACCTGTCTACGCATGGAAAAAAATAAAGTAAATGTTGCAGAATGAGTTCCTTCTAGGGGTGTAAGCAAGTCGAGCTATTAACGATCCGCTCGAGCTCGCTATAACCGAGCTCCCGCCAAATTTGAGCCCAAAGTTGGGCTTGTTTAATAATCTAGTCGAGCCATTTAAGGCTCGATAGGCTCACCAGCCGGCCTCTTTAACAATTTATTATATATTTTTTT
>JAYMSW010004653.1:0-10774 GCA_036897725.1 Erodium texanum | reverse complement strand
TGGGCCCTTGGTCGTCCGGCCCAGCCCGTGCCACCGCCGTCCAACCTTGCCGAGTCGGCCTTGTCAGCCTGTCCTGGCCCTACCGGTCTGTGGAGTTTCGTTCAGATGAAGTTTTTTTGGTTCGTCTTCAACTGTTGTTTTGTTTAGTTGTTATGTTAGTCAATAAATTGTCATCGTCGGCTGGTTTTATAGCAGCGTCGTCTGAGTTAGTATCAGACTTTTGTATGTTTAGATGCGCATCCAAAATGCGTAAGTCCTTTCATTTAGGTGTAGACTGTAAGCGGTACGTGAGCTATGCTTTGTGAGAAGCTGACTGCATGAATCTTATTTCCACTAAGTCTCAATTGTGAGGGCTTTTACCTTAAAACGTTCAACAGATAGTATGTATATCTTCTGTTGATATATAAAATTGACGTGTTTGTTTGTATGATATATATATATATATATATTGTTGTAAAACTTAAGGAACTGGATCGGTATTGTTTCTTTATATGTCCTCACTATTAGATAAAATCATTTGGATAAAGATAAGATAATATTGAGGATTCATATACCATTAATTTTTTCCTTATTTTCTTTAAATAATATCATTAATTAATAGATAATGATGTCATTGCTGATTCATATATCATTTGTTTTTATCCAAAATTAAAATGGATACTATTTTAGTTTTAAAAAGATGGACACTATTTTAAGGTACTACTTAATTTATTAAATTTGGGATTTTAATACTATCTTGAAAGGAATGAAGTATCATAACAAAAAAGGGAATGAAGTATGATGTGATATAACCGAGGAGGAACTCTTATCAAAAAATAAAATAATAATGGAGTAGAAACTTATCAATTATAATTATAACGATTACTTTTCACAATTTTACAAATTAGAAAAATAATCTTTCGGACGTGTTGATTCACTATTATACCCTTGTTATTTTATATATAACACTTGCTATTTTATAAATAACATCGGTCGACTTTATCACTTTACAAATCACAATGTTTATCTTTTAAGTATGACCATTCATAACCGTTAATTTTTTATTTTTTACACCGTATTTTGGTTGGACAAGAATTTAAAACATATTGATATTTAAGATTCTAAAATCCTAAATTACTTTTAAGCTATTGATTTTCGTTACTTTAAATCACCTAATCAACAATTTGGATAAGATGATGATATTAAACTGTTCTCATTAATTTCATTAGTACATTTTGTTTAACCTATCTCTTAATACTTCCATAATAGATATATATTTTAAATTTTTTACTAAAATTAAGCAATAATGTAAAACGTATACAGTTAACTTTTGTGACTCGTAAAACAACAAAATTAACCATTGTAATTTATTTCAACGATTGTGAATTTTTACATTCTAAAGAAAACTGTTATGATTTATAAAAATGTGAAAGTTAATTATTGTGATTATTAAATTCCTCTACAATACACATTAGCACCAGTTTTTATTACTTCATACAATAAGTTTTGCATTTTAATTGTATTGTATCAAAATATCTTATGTTACAACCTTTGATCGGTAACTTTTAGTCATACCCTTTGATCATAATTAGCTTTTCATTGTACCCTTTTGATTACTTAACAAACAAACTGAAATAACTAACTATTCTAAGAAAAAGTTATAATCAGCTAAAAGCCCGTGAGCCTTCTTGGCTTATTTGACGACCAAATCTCTATATAAATAAAGACTCGTGGATCTTCAACAGCTACTATATGTGTGAACTAAGAATGCAACTCGGTGCACCACTTGTTATTTCTTGGCTTATTTCACGACCAAACATAATATTTATGTATTTTTGGATGGAAAAAATTGAATGAAGTGGGCAGTAGCTGAACATAAAATAACGAAGGGATCTCCTTGTCCCTATTGTTCCTTTCACTTACAACTTGTAGATAAAGCAAATATGGAAGACCACGAAATTTAAAGACATCGACATCCTTATACCGACAGCTTGATTTAACAGTGATTTACTATTATTTTTATATCAGTATAAGACCCGTAATTATTATTAGTTGGGTGTATGTAAGTCATACTCGTATATCGAGTAATGAATTGTATGCGTAAAAGTTGGTTAACTCTATTTATATTGTGGGGTTAAAATTAATAAAGAGTTTGGTTAGTTTTCTTAATGGTGTCCACTCATAGTTTGACAGAAGAGCAAATAGCATTTATCATGTTTTGCATTGACCACGTAACATTTTTACCCTTTTTCTACTAAACACTTATTCAGGGTTATTAATTGAAAACAACCAAAGCCTATACTTGAAATGAATATATAGCATAAACACTTATCAACTTAAATACTACATTGTGACTTTTGCATTTTAATGCAGACTTCATATCATTCCCAATCCGAAACTTGCAATGGAACTAATGATTTACTACGAGAACATGAGCACACCACGATTATTATTATTATTCAAAACTTAAATGATGGCCAACAAGCTAAAAATGGAGATGGTCAACTTGTGCAACTTGAATGCATAATTGGTTTCTATTCAACAGTCTAATACTAATAAGGTAGAGCAGATGGAGACAACTATAATGTCAAGATCAAAGATTTCAACCCATATAGCTCAAGTCAAATACATTGATCCTATACACCTCTCTCTCGGCTCAGCTATATTATCTTCTTCTTCTTCACCATCTCAATCTTCCACAGTTTCAAGAATCTCCCAAATGAATCAGAGCTCATGGACCCACCTTGGCTCTTCTTTCACCTTCACCATCCTCCTCCTCCTCACCCTCTTCCTCCTTGCCAGAAAAGCCTACTCTGCTGCAGATCCATATTTCATAGCCTGCAATAAAGCTCCCCAAGCTTGTAGGAATGTCACAGAGGACACAGTTGTAATCAAGTACCCATTTTATATCAAGGGCCGGTCAGAACCCTTCTGTGGCTATCCTGGGTTCGAGGTCTCCTGCAATGGAAATCTCCAACCAGTCCTCAAAGTCTCCGGGAACGATGATTACGTAATTCACCAAATCCACTACGAAAACCAGACTCTCCGGCTCTCCAACACAGCCTTCTCTTATCCCAACACTACCCTCTGCGCTTCTCTGATTCATAACCTAACTCTTCCCGCTGAACGATTTCAGTTCGGTCCTCACACTACCAACGCTACTGTGCTATTCAATTGCAGCTCCAGCTCCAGCTCCTCGGATCTTTCTCGGAGTCTATCGAGGTACAGGATTGGTGATTGCAGTTCAGACGATGAGAATGAGGAGGGTATGGTCCTGGCAATGGCAGGGAACGATTTGGAATGGATAGACGAGGCCTCCGAGAAATGCGGAGGTCGGGTGTTGGCTCCGGTGGATCTCGGCGGCGGCGGGGAGGTCGGAGAGGCGATGATGGCGAGATTGGGAAGTGGGTTTGTGTTGAAATGGACGGCGAGCGATTGCAGCGTGTGCGAAGCGAGTGAAGGCAAGTGCGGGTTCGATGCGCTTCCGTACCATTTCCAGTGTTTTTGTCCTGATCGGCCGCACGCCAAGCACTGTGTTACTGGTGAGTTTATTTATTTATTTATTATTTTCTCTCTCAATGTCTCTTTCTATTTCTCTAGAAAATGATAGAAAAGTTGACTGTTTGGTTGCCACTCGCTCGAATCCACAATGCCATGCCGTGTGTAGTGCGGGTGGGTGGGTTCATCACACCCATTCGTTTATCGTCTGAGTGAGAGTGCACGGAGATGATCTTCCCAATTAATCCAGATTAAGAAAGGTGATTAAAACTAATCAAGACTCAATTTTTAGGCTTGAATCTTCTGCGGGAGGCTGGTAATAACAATGCATTGAGTCAAGAGTTACATTCATGTGATGCATGATGTTTTGTTTGTGGATGTCCCATGAAATTTCAGTTGTTCTTGTTGACCTGATCACAAAACAACTCATATTTCTTCAAAAACTAGCTTCATGTCTATGGAATTTAAGGTTATTGAGGAAACATAGGAAGTAGATGTAAGAGTAAGTTCATCGGCAGCGTCAGGGTCAGGGGTAAGGGGAAGGGGGTAGAATTGGTATCGAGTGAAAAAAATTTGGCGTCGGTGTTAGCACAACACCAACTCTTTGCAGAAAATCGGTTTCTTGTTAGAGAGAAACTCTGTCGAACCAATTAAAAATGACCTTTTATATAAAAAAGACTTCGTCTCCTCTCTTAATTTATAGTAAGAATAAGCTCTATCAATGTACTCCCAAAAATATATTCTCGGCTCTATTTGGTCTCTCTCTTCTTCTTGTCCTATTGTCGACGTGGTCGAGTTTGACACCGACGACCCAATAGAGTTGCTCTGAGGGCAAGGCCACCAGAGGGTGTCGACCTGTGCTAACTTGCTGGCGAGTCGCTAGTATTGGTCGACACCGGTGCTGGCCCAGTACTGTCCCTCGATAAGATATGATGTTGGGCAACGAAGCCGAAGAGTGCCGACCAATTAGAGCCACTCCCTCTCTGCACTATCCTCTCTCTTCTCCACCCTCATAGTCGTAGTAGCACCTCTATACCGATAGACTTGTTTTCTTTTGATACCGGTGGAGCAGTGCCATACCCACAACATGGCCCTACCAAGTCCAACGTGACAGATTTGGTACTGATACCACGGTAGCCTTACCCTAATGGAACCTATGATTTGATTTTAATTAGTTGAGGAGCTGACTTAGACCTTTTCAAAACCTCTGCCTATTGATGTGTTTAGTTTGACCAACGAAATATTCAACTGATGTTGATGACTTGACTAAGACTTCCCTATATTTAGATTAACACTATGTATTATTCTAATCCAATAAAAATAGTCTAAAGAAGATGCATGACTTGTGCATACAAAAACGCTTGATCCCAATCTTAAATACAAACACATTGGAGTTGGAGTATAGGAGTAGTTTAATATCTATATTTTTATTATACCAAGTATCTTGAAACTACAGAGCCATCATGTTCCTGAAAATGGAGAAATGGCTTGGCCGAAAGTTTCTCTCATGCAACTAGGGCTATTAAAATATCCAAACAAGGAAGTGTTCTCAAGAGTCTTGTGATCCACACCCAATAATTAAAACTATAGGCTGGATCAAGCAGATTGCGTAATGTTATTGCTTTGTTCTTGTTTAGTTGCTTGTTCCAAGCCAACAAGCTTATTATTTAATTCAAAGGGTTTGAGTTTTGTGATTAATCAATGCTAGTATGACCTTTGACATTTCTTAGAGGATGAACTTGTAACAAATGTATAACCCAAGTCAAATCAGGAAATAAATAGACTCAAATTAAAGTTTATCCCCATGTTCAACTTTCCATCTCCAATCTTCAACCATGGCCTTCAAGCTCTTCTTGTTGCACTTGGGTATCAAGATCTTCATCTGGACCCTGTTCGTGGAGCCAAATCAATCAGAGTATGAAAGATATGAATCGTGCGAGCCTAGAAACTGCAGTTCTGGCCCAAGAATAAGCTACCCTTTTTACATCCCTAATGGTGAATCTGATAAATACAGCTGTGGATATCCAGGCTTTGAAGTTGGATGTGAGAACGACAAGCCTGTGTATAGATCATCGGGTGGCTTTCGCTACCTGATTCAAGGTATCTTCTATGAAAACCAGACATTCAGGATGGTCAATGCAGATGTGGTTGATTCATCCTGTGTTGCTCCTCTTAATAATTTCAGCTTTGACCATCTTCCTCTTAAATATGGGCCTGACCATGCTGATCTCTTCTTCTCTTATAACTGCACAACCCCACCTTCTACTCAGCCCCATCTGGGTTTGCCTGAAACTTGTGCTTCCATTGCTACAAACCAGTCCTTTGTTGTGTTAGAGCCCCAACCATCAATGACCTGTGCCTTCTCTGTCAAGGCACCTGTGGATTTGTACTTGGAGCCAGAGAAGTTAAGTGAATTGGACTACATGGATTTGTTGATGATTATGAGAAATGGGTTTACGCTGAAATGGATTGGAGTTGGACATAACTGTGCCGAGTGTCAAAGAAGCGGTGGGCGTTGTGGTTTTGAGGAAGGAGATAGTGTATGCTTTTGCCTTGACAAAACTCACGCGAAGCGCTGCAACGAAGGTAAGGCTATGGCTCATAGAAGTGCATAGATTTAGATCGTCCTTCTATTTTAAAACTAGATATTAATGCTAGAGTTCTTAGATAATAGTCATATTCAGTGCAATTGCTTAGAAAAGTAGTGGCAATTTCTTATAATCATGTTTTTCTCCCCTGATTGAGATTGAATTTGATCTTATTCAACCAGCTCCGTGTTCTTACCATTGTCCTTTTGATGAAGTTTGAAAAAGTGTTGTCATTTTCTTCTCCAATTAGCTCGTTGCCTTGAACCTGGGTTCTCCATTTTGTTTTATGCACTCACTGTCCTTAGTCTTGGGGAGTATTTAAGTTCCATGTTGATTGTTAGGTATGGAACTTTGGTGTTCACATATATATAACAGAGGAAACCCTAGAAAAAGACTAGTTAAATGACCAAAGCCATTGATGCAAGAAATGGGTGAGATGGTTCTGCAGTTATGGATGGGAAGCAATTATGTGTATGGATGATGTTTTCTCTGTACTTGCCACTTGGTCTTGCTCATTTCTTGAAGTAGGTGAAGACTGAGTCATGGCCTAGCCCTGAAGTCCCTACCTCTTTGCCTCTTTTTTCAGAGGGTTGATACCTTTTTATCTAACCCACAAGACCATCTCAAAAAGGTTGACTTTTGAATGTGCTTTCTGAGAGAGAGAGGGAGATAAACATTACCATGTATGGGTAATTGCTCTGTGTTTAGTAAGAGAGGCGAGAACACCATTTCCTATCTTGCTGCTATTATTTTGAGGTCGTTTCACAAGAAGCATAGACTTGAGAGACCATCAGTGTCAAAGAGGCCTGATTAAGGGGCAATCAAGTCTTTGTTTTTGGTGGGTACTTGGAACTTTCTCCTTGGGTGCCGACTTTGTGGGCATTTTATAGTATAGTCCAATTGTGCTGTGTGGTTTTACACGAGCAACACACTTTTTCTACATGTTTTGTTTATCCCAAACCTCAAGTCTTCTTTTGTGTGGCCAATGTCCAAGTCAAGTCAACTTGCCGTGTCTTGCAGAGAAGCAAGTGATTATATTGCAAAGAAGCTCAGCAAATTGCTTTAGATCAGGGAGGTAGATTTTTGTAGGTTAATTCCATTCTATTTTCAGTATGGCGGCTGTTTCTTTCCTGGTTTTCCTTGTGCTCTGCCTCCTTGTGCATGCTCACTCTGCCGAGGATGACGAGAGCTTACTCCCTGTTGATTGTCCAAAATCTTTTCGTTGTGGAAAACTTGGTAACCTCTCCTTCCCCTTCGCCCCTGAGGAACATCCTCTTTGCGGCTTCTTCACTGTATCAGACTGCGATACAGCTGTTCAGACGATACAACTGAAGGTGGGACGTATATTCTTTAAGGTGGAGAACATCACTCAATCTGGTACCATCTTTATAAACCAGACAGACCTTCAAGATAAGTTGAATGACAAAAGTTGTGAATACTTCGAGCGTTTTGATTTCCTTTCGCACAACCCTTTTTGGTCTTTTCATTATATACACAATCTGACCATACTAAAATGCCACCACTCTTCCCTTACTCCTCCCTCCCAAACTTTTTCGCCTGTCAAGTGCTCTGATGCCCATGACTACGAATTTTACTACCGTCAACAAGACAACGGTTCATTGAGTCTTGTTCCACCTCACTGCTCAACTATCCAGGTGCCCATAAACTCTACAATTCCCAAGGGCGGCGAGCTGTTCAAATTCATGTTATCTAGGTTCTTTCTTCAAGTGCATATCGATGAAATTTGTGTTCAGTGCCATGGGGAAGGAGGCGTTTGTCAATCTAGCAGAAACCGTACTTTTCACTGTTTCAAACAAAAAGGTATAGGAATATGCAGTTACAAAAAAACATTTATGTCAAAGTATGCCTGCAAATTATGGTTGTGCTGAGAATGAGATGATTACAGATGACTGCTGGACTGGATTTGAGTGTTCATAGTAAGCAGTAGTTAGTGTTACACAATTCTATTGGAATCACATAGAGAATGCTAGCATTTTGTTCTGCTTAACTTCAATATGCATGGGTCAAAACTAGTGTACTTGTTTATAATTCTGTTGAAATCTCATAGACAATGCTTCCATTTTGCTTGCATAACTTCAGTCTTTATAATTCAAACTAACTGCGTCGTTTATTGTGAACTTGTTGCAGAGAATCACAAATTGGGATTGAAGCTAGGACTAGGTAAGCTCTTCTATTTCTTTTCCCTCTAATCCTATTATCAGTTCCTTTCTGCCATAACAGAGAATAGGTTGCTGTAGTTTCACAATTTTCTTTCTATCTTGCAACTGGTTCCAATTTCTTCATTGTTGCAATTATAGCCAGTAGGCTATGTTCTTTTAGTATCTGATTATTCCTTCTTTGTTCAGGATTGGGTGCTGGGTCATTCCTTATCATCATCTTCCTGCTGCTGTGCTACATAATGAGGCAGAGGCTCCACTACAAGCAAAAATTTGCTTCCTCAGAACACACCCCAAGGAACATTTCTTCCAATCCTTCCTCAACCCCAGACTTAGAAGGAGGCAGTACCTGCTACGGAGCCCACATCTTCTCCTACACCGAACTCGAAGAAGCCACTAATAACTTCAAGGAGTCTAATGAAATCGGAGATGGAGGTTTCGGAGCTGTATATTATGGTAAGAATATCAATAACATTGACAAATTACTCAACTTCACTAATGGTGCAAAGCTTGACAGTTTCTTGAACTCTCTGCACTAGGCAAACTAAGAGACGGGCGTGAAGTTGCAGTCAAGCGCCTCTACCAGCACAACTACAGGCGCATACATCAATTCTTAACCGAAATCGAAATCCTCACTCGCTTGCGCCACAAGAATCTCGTGTCCCTCTACGGATGCACCTCGCGCCACAGCAGAGAGCTCCTCCTCGTCTACGAGTTCATCCCCAACGGAACTCTGGCCCACCACCTCCACGGAGAAGGAGCCGACACCGGCCCAATGACATGGCCCATTCGCATGAACATTGCCTTGGAAATCGCCAGAGCATTAGCTTACCTCCACGCCTCCGACACAATCCACAGAGACGTCAAAACAGACAACATTTTACTAGACAACAACTTCATCGTCAAGGTAGCCGACTTCGGTCTGTCGAGGTTGTTCCCGAATGACGTCACTCATGTCTCAACGGCACCACAGGGCACTCCGGGGTATGTGGATCCAGAGTATCATCAGTGTTACCAATTAACCGACAAGAGTGACGTGTACAGCTTCGGGGTTGTGCTGATCGAGCTGATCTCATCAATGCCGGCCGTGGACATCAGCAGGCACAGACACGACATCAATTTGTCGAACTTCGCAATGAGCAGGATTCAAAAGCGGGCCTTCGATGAACTCGTTGATCCGTCTCTCGGGTTCGATTCTGACGAGAATGTCAGGACCATGATAATGCAAGTTGCTGAGCTGGCATTCCGGTGCCTGCAGCAGGACAAGGAGATGAGACCTGACATGAAGGAGGTTGTGGAGAATCTGGAGGCGATCGAGAAAGGTGGGAAATTTGAAGTAATGGAAGAAACAGAGGAGAATCCAGAGGCTGGTGAGCATGACGATGAAGAGACGGGGAAGAGTGTAAAGCCGCCGCCTTCGCCGGATTGTTGTGCCGAGATCGGGTTGCTGAAGAACGAGCAGGCACTGCCGTCGACGGAGTATAATGAAGTGAGGTTGATGTTGAAGGGTATAAGGCCACCACCGTCGCCGGTTTCGGTGACGGAGAGGTGGATCAGTACCAGAACGACACCAAATCCTAGTACCTGATATTGATGGATTGTTCGTTCTTGCCCCATTTTGATTTCAGATTTTCTTTTATGTGGTTTGTGTTCATATAAGGGAATGTAAATAGCTATATATGTAGCTGAGGAATTTTTTAAAAAGTAATATTTTTATTGCGTCATCACAGTAAATTGAGCATTACCCACTAGAACAAAGATTTAAATACTTCATCACTTGGTCGGGTAAAAAAATTAGCTTTGAGAAGTTAATTCTTTGAAAAAAGAAAAATCAGTAACATGTATCTTTCAACTTGGCGTGAACAATGCATGACTACTTAACTAACTAAACTAACTTAATATGTTTGTTTAAAAAAATAATTAAGCCACTTATTTTGACATAGAAAAATAATAATCATCATGAGAAACGCATCAAATTCTTGAACCTAGTATGGGTTTTTGTCTCTCGATGATATAAGCTAGGAGAAATTGCTATTAATTCTCACAACTAACATACCAAGTTGGCATAAATTGTCTTAAATTCTGTAGAATTTCTTTCTAATTTGTACAACTGAAAACATGAAAGGTTTCGCTCGAGCATAACTCATGTTATTTATGAAGGGTTTTAACGTGTGTAATTCTAGGCATTAAATATTGATCTTATAAGCAGTAAATTATAAATTGTAACATGTGTTTTATCTGAAAAGATAAGTGTAGGAATATTTAAGACCGTAAATAAAATAAAAATGTGATTAAAGTCAAGGGACGAAGGTAGAGAAAGAGACAAGAATGAGGAGGAGCACATGAACATGACTCGGAAAACGAGCCCCACTCACACTCAGTCCTCTCTCTCTATCTCACTCACTCCAAAAACTCACACATCTCCTCTTTTTCCGTTGTAACCAATTATTCTCTTTTTCCGTAAATCCTAACCTCCAAATCCCTCCCCCCTTTCTCGTTCCCCAGATCCTCCCATGGCCGCTCTGCACAAAT
>JAYMSW010004652.1:0-10774 GCA_036897725.1 Erodium texanum | reverse complement strand
TTGCCAAGCCATGTTCAACAGAACCGGCGATGATGGAGGCGTTCCCAGGGCCTTCCCTGGAGAATTCTACCCCCAGAAAGCGCCGGAAAAAATCCCACCTTCAGCTCAGGCACCCATTCCGGTTCCCGTGCCAATGCCGATTCCGGCATCCTACTATTCCGACCGGCACATGACCACCGCCGGATACCCTATAGCCGCCTCCTCCGGCACCGAACAGCAGGTGTACTTCATTCCCGGCATGTACCAGCAGGCTCCACCTACAATGAGAACTGTCACTGGACAAATGGGTCAGGGTTACTATGGAATGCAGAGAATGGCCGCACCTGCACCTTCCCCTGAAGTTTACAGAGACCAGCCGGTGTACAATGCAATGCAGCCTCCACCTCCACAGCATCAGCAGCAGCAAAAGGTTGGGGTCTACAATGAAGCCATTGGAATGGTGCCTCCACAGCAGCAGAAAGTGCCTGTGCCAGAGCAAGGCTATGCTCAGGTCGGATACGACAGCTCAGGAAGGCAGGTCTACTACACCACTGCCGGAGGAATGGTACCGCAGCAGTTTCAGGCGGCACCGGCTGGCCTTTATGCAAGACAAGGGAGGGGGTGCAGCCGGAGGCACTACAATGAATCAAGAGGGTAAGGTTGTTGTGAAGACTCCTCAATCCCCAGTGTGAGTTGGTGTTCAATGAATAATTATACATGGTAGTAGTATTATTAATACTATAGTATTGTTTGGCAGTGGTTTATAATAAGAACTGAACTAGTTTTGTATAATGAAATGTTGTTCTGTTGTGGAACATGTTTTATCTTATAGCTTGCTTGTCATGGTTGATGTTGTGTATCAGATATTTGATTTATGTTTTTGTTAATGTTCTTGATTTGGCGAGTAGTTTATGATAAATGTTATTTGCATTGAGTCACATTGTTCTTAATTTTTAATTAGTATTGGTTTGGACTATTAGATCATGAATATCTCTGATTTGTCTCCAATTCGATGATGAAATGCATTCAGATTATGATATGTTCTTTGGGCGATATGTCATTATCAGAATTCAGTTCTTTTTCATTTTAGTATTCTATTCATTTTGACATTGAATAAGAATTATCTTGTAAGTGGAATGGAGACGAGAGCAGGTAGTTGATCAAGACATCATTTATGAAGGAAATATGTACCTAGATAGGTTCCTATTTAGAAAACAAACTGTCTCCAGGTGTGAATGAAACTTCAATCTCTATTTTTATAGTCGCCCAGATGTTCCCAGGAATTTGTTAAGTGTAGTTTACTATCTCTGTTTATTTTCTTCTTGATCACAATGAATGAAAAGCTTCACTCAGTGAGGATGAAGAAGATATTGCTTCATTTATATTTCTTTCCAAGCTCAATCTGCTATTTGATCATTCAACTGACATTCTATTTGTTGTGGAATTGAAGGAGACAGTTGTTGATTGTCTTAAGTTAATCTATTACATCTGATCACCCAAAAATAACACGACAGATTGTTCAGTACTTGCATAAGTTTGATGATTTCACATTGTGCTGTGTGGTTATCGGTTTTGGATTCAGATTTTGAACTTTTTATTTGGCTGTTAATCATGAACAGTTCACTTTTACTTATCCAGAAATGTTCTAAGATCACTGAATAGTGTTTGTTCTATCTGTATTCATTTTTGCATTGAGTACTTTCAGCAAACATGTAGAAATTCCTCACCTGGGCGTTGAGTATTTTTGCAATTGAAGAACAATTGTATACATATCATTAGTTTATTACAAATCTATGCTTCGGATGTTGTTTCTATTCCTTTTAAAAGAGAACATAGAGAAGAACTGGGTTGTTCTTGTTTATTCTGCTGCACCATTATTGAGCTAAATGCAGGAACTGTGCAGCCAGCAAGCTGTGCCATAGTGGCAGCTTCTTATTCTGAGGCAGCTCCCCAACCACATCGGCCACCACCACCACAACGACCACCACCGCATCGCCCAGCACAAGCACCGCTACAACCTCCGCCACAACCACCACCACCACCACAATGAGCATGTCCTGCGTCCTTCGCCGGTGCCTCATACCCATAGCCACAACCACCACCACCACAATGTGTATGTACTGTGCCCTTCGCCGGAGCCACATATACATACCCACATTGATCGCCAAAATTACTACCCCCATTGCAATTGCTAGCTCTGAAGAGAAGATTCTTCAAGGTACTGATCTTGTTGGTTTCTATGTTTGTTATAATCTGACTTTCCTTTACATCTTTGCCCATTTCTTTTGGATTCTCATTGGTCAGTATAAATTCGCTTAGAATCCCAGGCATCACCAGCCAGTCCTCCTTGATCTGTTTCATCACATGCATGAACTTAATTAGCCATCTTAATAGCTTTAGAATCATGTTTTGTTCATCAACTTAACTTTGTTACCTCTATCCATCCAGATTTCAGGTTGAGTAAAGCTACTGCTTTTCCATAAGGGTGTTCTTCAGAAAACTCAACAGCAGTCATGAAGTTGAGATTGGTGTCTTGTTGCTCACAGCATTTGCTTTCATAGTCCAGTTTTCTACCAGGGAAAATTATCACCTGGGGCAAGAAAGGTGATTATTTGAGCACAATGTGAATCAACAAGCCATTATTCATGGCATAGAATCTCTGACCTTTTTGTGGAGACCAATGAGCTCAAATGTATTTCCATTCAAGTCGCTTGATTTCTTCTGATGGTGAAGGCTATAATTCATTAGCAGAGACCATCCTGACTCAACAAACTCTGCAAGAACACGTGTTTCTGCTGCTGGAGTCATGCCAATCACTTCTTTTCTACCCAGAGAGTTTTGTCTGTAAATCAAATACACAAAATTTGATAATTTGCAGCTGCAAGAACTGGCAGAAACTACGAGTTTGAGTTTCATGTACCTCATCTGAATTCTTATGACTTCGCCTCCAGTCTCATCCACAACGCTTGTCCTGATTTCATCATTCTGAAGCTTTATTGGGAATGGGTTTGTGGGAACCATGAAAAGAACATATGGTGCTGGAAAAGGATTGGTGAGAGAGACAGCAATACACAGTCTAATGGGTTTGGAACCAGTAATGAATTCAGAACTGGATACTAAATCGAACCATTTTTCCACTGAGAGTTGAAGAACTGGATTCAGGAGGTCTTGAAGATTGATTGAAGTTGTTCCTAACAGTTCTGTAGTCTTCTCTGTGCCCAAATCAGACATAAGCTGAAAGTTGAGCTCTGCTGTAGGCTCACACTGAAAAGCTGCAACCTGTTTCTCACCGGAGCTCGGGTTTATGTTCAATCTCTTCTTGGTGTTGAGGTGCAAATCTGGATGTCTCTTGCTAAACGTCACAAAGAGTCTTCCTCCTTGCTCTGGTAAGTTTGTGACCTCCACTATTTCCAGCATAACCTTAGTAATAAGATCAAGAAGGTCCAATCTTGTTATGTATCATATTTGTGTTAACAAAAGAGTTACATAAGAGTGTTCAAGTTACCTCTACAAGCGTTTTCTTGTGCAGCTCAACCATATCCTGATACTTACATTCAGGAGCTGTGTTGATCTTACTTGTTTTGTTTAGTTGGGTCAAACTGATACTGAGAGGGCTTGGAGCATTGCCTCTGTACATTGCTCCTGCCCTCAAGTACCTCCGACCAAATGTCTCCTCCCACTGCTTTGTTGTCTTAGAAAACCCGATATCCAATTTCTTTCCTTTGGTTCTATCAGAATCTGTGTCATTGTGCTCTAGCACCTCCCCCATTGCTCTGACTAGATCCTTACAGTATGAAATAGGGTTCAATTGGTGGGAATGCCATATAAGGTCTATGTCATAGAGTGGAACACAGAAACTCTTAATGTTCCTTTCCTTGTTTCTCTTGATCAGGTAAAGAAAGCCCTTGTATCTGGCCACAGCTCCTTCCAGGTATGTATCGTCTTTCATGTTGGGTCTTGATACCTGATAGTCATACCATGAGCAAACGTGTCAGCAGGGGTGTGCATAGACGATCCTATAACGTATTTGGTTTGATTACATTGATAATTGCATAACGACTTTGATTTTGAAAATTGAACTAATCCAAATATTATTATATTCATTTAAATTTGATTAATATGTATATGCATTTATAATTCATTAAACAAATATATTACTAATATCATTATTACATTATTATCAAGATGATCTATCCTTACCATTTGGCTACAAAATTACTTATTTTCAAGCATGACATTAGCCTTTTTGTTACTTATTATATCATTTATGTATATTTTATAAGGTAACTTCTTTTTTTTGCTCAGTGAAAAAGTGTTATATTTGGTAAATCGAATAGGAATAATTTAGTTTGATTTAATTCGATAAAGTTCAATTTGACTTACATGTTTGATAATCGAAAGTTTTAATTCGAGTATAAAAGTCGATACTAAACAATCGACTGGTCGTTTGCAGAAACCTATGTATCAGTATAAGTAACTCCATTTGCATGTCTTGTGTTTTGTTACCTGATGAAAGAATGTGCTTTGCCTATTGACAGCTGAAACCAGATCATAATCGGTGCTAGATGGAGCTTCTGAAACTATGCAGCTCTCTGTCATGTCGAGTTCATATGACTCGTTTGGATACATTGTGTTCCAGATAGCTTCACTTTGTTTGATGCAAGCTCCAGTCACAGACGAGAAAACATTCTTGTTTCCAAGGATCTTCCCATAGAGTTTCAGACAGTCCATCTTATATTGTACCTGAAACAAAAAAAAGGGGTAATGCAGTTTCTATTACTTAATCAGACTCCAAGGAACTGCTATGATCTGGTTTTCAAGCTTCTAAAGCTTACCGGGTTGAGCCTGTGACAGTGCCAAACCCATTCACAGTCAAGAGGCACAACCAGAGGGCCTTCACAGACCTCAGATTCAGCATGTTTGGCAAGCAAGGGAAGCCAAAAGTACTTGTACCTGACATTGATATGGTAAGCAAGTTATGAGGTACTTCTTTTGAGGCCTTTTTGTTGTGAGGCTTTCTTGGAGATTGTACCTGTAAATGGCCTTGTCCAGGACAGGGCCTTCGTAGAGGCTCCGGTTCCTATCAACAGCTGCAAGAAACTCTAGCTGGTGCTTAGCTGCAGCGACGAGGTCTTGGGTTATGACAATCTTCTGTGCTTCGATCCACTCTGATTCTTGCGCCTTCCCCATTGAATCACTGCCAAAAGGAAAGGAAGAATATTAGTTTGGTCTACTAAAGCAGTTCACGGATCATTTGATCATAACACTTAAGGGTCATCATTGGTAACCTTGTTACTGAAATGTGGCTTTCCTGAGTATTCTTTTGTCTGAAGGATTGATGAATACTTTAGGTCCTATTTATACTGCTTTGTGGTGAAATGAAATGTTCTTGTCAGTTTTATTTGTTGGCTATTCTTAACCTATGTAGAACTGTCTCCAAATAGGTGATTCACTGGAGTTCAAACACATGACCACCTAAGAGAGCACGACAGTTCTTAATGTAAAATTCGAACACGAAACCTCTCTTAAGTGTCAGTTGGTGCTTGATTGGGAAAAGGGTTTATTGTGTGTATCATGTCGTGAACACTTGCCTTTTTTCTGCCCAGTTTTTGGGTTGTCATAAAATACATGTACATGAAGAGGGTGTCTTGGAGGATTCTCATTCTGCTGGCTCAAAAAAAATATTATGGGTTCGTGCAATCTTCTTGAGATTATATAAAAATTGTTTTTATTCATAATAATTGTTGGCTGTGTGTAATTAATAGATTAAACTCGAATTTAATTTCATTTTAAGCTTTTATAACATGCTCATATAATATCTAATTTATTTATTTTTTGACATTATTCATTTAACAACCTGATATAAAAATACAACACATAACAAACCATAGTGAATAGTTCACAAAACCCCGTCAATAAAATCCACGTGCAAGAAACAAAATATAAAATACGATAACTTTTAATATCATCAATTCCCTAAAAGGAATCTTGGTTTCTTGCAGCAAATAGGTGAGAGAGGTGTTACAAAGATGTGCACAAAGGTAGTGAAGAAGTTGTGCACACCCTCAGTTCTTGTACTTCATTGTTTCCTTCTCAAAACCGATCGTAGGAAATTGCTTTGCGTACTCTTCAACCTCAAGGCGCAGTTTTGATATCTCGGATTGCGCTTTATCAGACTGCATGGCTGCCACAAAGTCCTTCAACTTTGTTCCTGGTTTTAAGAAGTGAAACAAGTTTAGTAAGCATGTTTTTGTCACCGCCCAAAAAGCCTAAGACAGTTCTTATGTCTAGTTTATGTTTAGAGTTGATCACACTGAGCTACACCTAAGTTACATGTTTTTCACCACACTACACTTAAATTCCCAACTGTTTTTTTTTACCTCTAATCAAAATGTTTTGGGTGGTTTTGAGTTTTTTTAATAGATTAGGGTAGCGGGCATTTTCATCAAATTTTTTGGGTAAAAAGAGCTACCTGTATAGGTGTAATTGGCCCTTATGTTTATAATGTAAGTTGAGGTAATGTAGAAGGAATATGAGAGAACCTGTAGTATCAGCTTTGATCTTCAAAGCCAACTTCACAGCAGCATCGAAGAAATCAGCTACTTTTTCAAAATCCTCCTCTACAAATCCTCTGGATGTCAGAGCAGGGGTACCTGAAGGACCAGATGAAGGGCAGCATCAAAACAAAGATAGCTAGTAATCCTACAGTGCACGATCAATGACAGAGTCAAGAAGGGGCCCTACCCATGCGGATGCCACCTGGAACCATGGCAGACACATCTCCAGGAACAGTGTTTTTATTGGCAGCAATATGAACTGCTTCCAAGACCTTTTCTACTCTGGAGCCATCAATACCCTGTAGAAGGATTTTTTTTGGAATCAAAATATTTATATTAAACCCTCAATCCCGAGATGATCGATGCAAGTTCCCCCATAACTTTGAGAGGTACGTTCAGATAAGCACTTCAAAAATCATTACAAGATACTTCAAGTTGGATTGGACTTTTAGAGCATATCTACCTTGCACCACTATTTGCGCTAACTTCATATATAAAAAGGATGTAGTATGATAATAATACTCATACAAACATAGTTTGTTTCCCACTCACCACATTGCATTAGGGCTACTAATAGATATTTATATTACAAGTAAAATAATGTAAAATAGAGGGAGCTATAGCATTTACTTTTAAGATTTCTAAAGTAATGAAACTTGATTAAACCAACTTTTAAGATTTCCTACTCCATCTATTGCAAAATATTGTCCAAAACTTATGTAGGTTTAGCCTCTAAGGAAAAAAAAATGAGAACAAAAATTTGCGTGCAAGGATGAAAGAAGAACACTGCCATTGTTCTATATATATATATATATTATTTATTTATATAGTTATAAACATAACTTTAAAAATGACCATAGGAATGGCACATATGATATTACCTTATTTCTCAAATTTACCAAGACTAAATGATTGTCAGTTCCACCAGATACGAGTTCATAGCCTTTCTTTAGCAATCTCTGCAAAATTAACAGATTTTACTATTAATAACTACAACCAGGTCAATCAGAATGAGATAACATGACATATACCATCGCAGAAAAGTTTATAAAAGCTATCCCTCATCAGTACAAGGTTCAGTCAAGTATATGCATCTTTACCTGGGCAAATGTTAAGGAATTGCTAAGAACTTGTTCTTGATAGGCCTTATACTCTGGGGCTTGAGCCTACAATGAAATGATTGTCAAAGACTCGTTCATATCAATATAAGTTAGATACAATTGACATACAAATTTTTCATATTTCAGAACGCTAAAAACTGCAGTAGTCTAATTAAAGATTTTTTTTGTTTTATTACTGTTGTCCTGGATTGAAAATAATGACATGATCTCAGAATACCAACCTGTTTCAGAGCAACAGCTAAACCAGAAATCGTGTGATTGTGTGGACCACCTTGAAGTCCAGGAAAAACAGCTTGATTGATTTTGTCCTCATAATCATACATCACCTACAAATTCCAAATTTGATGTTAAGACGACATTCGGGGAATTTAACATTGTGACCACAGTTTCATCTTCTTCTTTTTTATTGTTGATAAGTTTGCACTTCAATTTCAATAAGAAATTATATCAGAAGCACTTGCAAAATTATTCCACAACTACAAAAACATAAAGGTAAGTAGCACTAACTGCAGGGGGATTTTATTTCTTTTATTGTGAGTTACCTCGTGCCCTTTTTTGTTGATCTCCTTCACCCCCTTTCTAAAGAAGATCATTGCACCACGTGGTCCACGAAGTGACTTGTGTGTTGTGGTTGTTACAATATCTGCATATTCAAAAGGAGATGGGATGACACCGGCAGCAACCAACCCACTGATGTGTGCCATGTCTGCCAATAGTATGGCCTTTTGTTTGTCACATACCTATAATAACCCACAAACATTAGAATAAAAAGGGTGAAATCAGTTGTGGAGATTAGAATGTTATTTTACCCAAGAGAATTTACCTTCCTGATGCGAGCATAATCATAAAGGCGTGCATAAGCACTTGCCCCAGCTACTATTAATTTTGGCCTGAAGAGGGTTGCACTTTTTTCCAACTGCAGTGCCATATTTCAATTAAAATTAGCTAGATGAAATAAAATAAAAATTCAAAGATAAATTTTAAGAAACAAGAACAAAGTCATGGGCTTTATACTGCTTAAAGCTAAAGACAATTTTAACCAGAAGCAAGAATTCCTTTTTCTTTCTTTTTTTCATTTCTTAAATAGTTAAAATTGTCAAGAGGTGGTTGGGTGGATTACAAAAAATAAACATCATATTTAAACCAAAGAAATGTGTTAGGTAAGAGATTCTTTCAAATAGTTTGCCCACATTCAAACATTATGATCATAGAATGCCAGGATATGGTTTTTCTTTAGTTGAAGAAAAAAAATTATAGTAAAGAACTATAGATTACCTGATCATAGTCAATATAACCAGTAGTCTCATCCAATCTGTATGGCATTGTCTCAAAAAATATAGATACAGCCGATATCTTTTTGGTGTCAGTCTGCACATGGGAAAAGACTGATATGGTTTAAATATGAGAAGCAAGTACATATTTGATTGAAGTAATATGTAATAATGGAAGAAGATCAGAGCAACACGTAAAGGGTACCGGCTGATAGCATCCAATCACCGGACATGAGTGAATCTTACTAGACTATTGGTATAAGAACTATTATATAATATATGTAAAAGATAACACAATATGTGCTTCTTGTTGGGTAAAGGATGAAAGTACCTGATAACCGTGTGAGAGATGCCCACCATGTGGAAGATCAAGTGCCATGATTCTCTCATGAGGTTTCAGCAATGCGGTGTAAGCTTGAAAGTTAGCAGGGGACCCAGATAGTGACTGCACGTTGACTGCAACGTAAAGGAGAATAATTCATTTAAATTTGTTCCAAGGTATTATTTACAAGAAGCAAATGAAATTACTGAATGCACATACTTCAACTAAAACCAGAGTTAATAAATTCAACAATCTAATACGAGGTGAGCTCAATGCTTTTCAAATGTCATTGCAAGACAGATACATTGCTGATACAGAATGTATATCAATATTGTGTATGGTTGAGTTCAGGAGATATTATTCAGTAGACTTGGTTAATTTAATTTACGAAGTCTAATTTGACAAGATTTTAATGAGTTTGCATTACTTAATTTACAGGGTGGCCTCTGGCAACAGGCAACTAATAATTATGCTGACTTAGTCTAACTTGAAAGAAAAAATCCAATGGTATCCAAATAGTCAGTAACCTGTTGGAAGATAGATAAAGATGCTTCAAAAAAAATCACCAGTACAAATGATGGAGTAAATTATTTACCTCCCCACTTTGCTGGATCCAATCCAAACGCTTCTAACGCACGCTTTTGGCACAAGGTCTCAGCCATGTCAATGTATCTGTGTAAACATCGGTCATGTAATTAACATGAATTTCATAAGTAGATGATCAGTGATCACTATATTCAAAGGTAGCATTTTCTCTTAAAATCGTATGTAGACTAAAATCGTCAAATTGAATCATTGCTATTAACGGGTAAAAAAGTGGAAATGGAAGTGGGTTCTCTTCTCATACTTGTTTCCACCATAGTAGCGAGCACCAGGATACCCTTCACTGTACTTATTGGTCATGACTGAACCAACAGCTTGCATCACTGACAATGAAGTGAAATTCTCGGAAGGTATAAGTTCAAGTCCCTACACATCAAATTCTCAAGTCATAAAACCACACATAACACTCTTACTTCAGTATCCAAGTAAGAAATCACCAGCAGAATCAGAAAAACACAAGCAAAAACAAGTACACAGCTCTAATTGAAAATCTGGAAAAGCAATTCTAACATCATTTCCCTAAACAACCAAACAAAAAACTATCTAATCGATCCAATTTCGTTGATTTTCTCTATGCATACCTTCCATTGCCTGGCTTTCTCGAGCTCGATTATGTCGGCAATCTCCGGATCCACCACCTCCAGCGGATCATTCAGTTGCTTTATCCACTGAAATCAAAATCTCCAAACACATGAACAAAAACAAACACATAAAACCAGATCTATGCAAACAAAAACCATGTATCAAAACACATGTCGAAACGAAAATCGACATCTCCCCATTTCCAGGGACACATACGTTAGCAATAGGTTTCTCCGATTCCACTTCGCTGGGCAGAGAAGACTGCGAGGAGGATCACAACACAAAATAAATGTAAGCAACAGGGGCAAACCGAACAAAGAGAGCAGGTACAGAGCTGGA
>JAYMSW010004651.1:0-10775 GCA_036897725.1 Erodium texanum | reverse complement strand
TACAGATCCATAATAAGCATATAGAAATGATTGTACGCCAAATAACATCAAAAGTCTTGGTTTCAGAAGATGGAATGGCTAATGTTTTTTTACCCGGAGAACTTATTGGATTATTGCACTGTGGCCGACCTTAGTACCGGCGAATTCTTCTTCTATCTCATACGTTAAGATCCACTCAATCCTACGTGACGGACGTTTTACCGCATACCGTTGTCATTGTCCTCGTACAATTCCATCCAAACCCTAATCTCAAGCTCATCTTCTACTTGAAGGAAAACGGTAATAAATTAATTAATGACCAATCAAAAATAAGAATCTAATGTTTTCCTTTCCATCCCTCATATCACCTTCTCTGGAAATTTAGTTTTCGAATACACAGAGCAAAAAGACAAGCAAGAAGGAGAGGGAATGCAGTGGCAACAACAACTATAAGGCCTAACTGATCATGATGATACCCATAATACCCTTCCAAGAAAGAATCAACTGCTCTCTTTTCTCCAAACACTGTAATTTCCTCTTTCATGTCCCCATACTGTGATGTAATGATGCCTCTTATGAACCAAGATGTGGGTGAAATCCAGTAGCACCAAACCCACCATTTCGGTATAGCCTGCAACAAAATCAACAATCAGTATTGCATTTCCAATTTCAAACATAAAGAAGAGATCATAACATCTTACTGGTTCAGGAATCAAGAACCCCGAGAAGAGGTTTAGGATGGTGTAGGAGGCTACTGCTAGTGTTGAAGCTATTTTCCCACTTGAGCTCACTGACACTATGAACATCCCAAGGTATGTGTAGCTCAGCAGTTTACAGAACGTCATGTGGAAGTAGAAGACAAGCTTGTACGCCGACCAGTAGAGCCCTATGGAAGGGTAAGTAATGATAACAAACAGAGCTGTCTGTATGAAAATGTAAGGAACTTCAGTGATCACCTATCAATGAAGAAACCAAGATTAGAAGAGAATGTAGATACTGACATTATGGACGAGAGATGGTTACAGCAACATAGATGATGTGTTGTACCTGTGCAAATGAGAACACCCAAGAAGAGTACATTCCTGCAAACTTTTCTCTGTATAGAATTGTTCGTTCTGTTGTCACCACTGGAACAACTGAGGAACAAGTGTTCACTCCTAGCAGTTGCAAGACTATGTATATAGATGATAGTATGTTGAACAGGTCCTGCTCCGTAGATCTGATCAGAAGTAAACAAAATGTCGTACAATTACATGCGAGTATATAAAAAGGTTAATTACACTTAAGTTTACACGTTTTTCACCTACCTACACTTGAATTAAAAATTTGTTTTGCATCTACCCTAGGTTTTTAAAATTTTGCACATTGCCTTATTTGCCCAAAAAATGACGAAAATGGTCTTGCCCTAATCCAAAAGAAAATGTCATTTTTTTTACATCTACTCAATCACTTTTTACATGTAATCAAAATGTTTTGGTAGTTATGAGGTCTTTTCTAAGATTATGGTCAATGGCATTTCATCATTTTTTTGGCAAAAAGAAGCTGCAGGCAAATCTATGAAACCTGTGGTAGTTGCAAAGCGAATTTTGAATTTACGTGTAATTAGGTGAAAAGCATTTAAACTTAAATGTAGGTAAGTGTAATTAACCCTACATAAAATGTTCTAAATGCAATGGAACATGTGCCAAAAGAGCTCTACAGCTTGCACATATAATGTTCATGTATAGATGATGATGGAGACTTACATTTTCTTCCCTTTCTGCCACATGATAGCTCCTAGAAACACTGATGAAATGATCATATACGCTATGCGTGTGAAGTTGTATGCTGGACTTCTCCAGTAAGACAAGCTTTGTTTCCAGAGGCAAGCCTTGAACTGCTCCCATGAATTTTGTGGATAACGACTTGGAAAGCTCATTTCTCTCGAACCTGCTGCTGGCTCACTCAGTTCCTCCACTAATTTTACGTTTTCCCTTCAAACGAAAGTGATATGGTAAGCAACATATACATTAAGGTGCATAAGAATGAACTACCCTTTTGAATCGTCCAATTAAGAAAAACAGCATTTTGATAAAATGTGAACTTTAAACTACCCTTTTAAGTATGTTTCTTGACTCAAATGAATCATGAAAATAAACAAGAAGTTCGGTTCATAACTGTTTTCAAACAAAGGATAGTTTAAAGTTCACATTGTCCCCCCAAAAAGGTAGTTTTCCTTAAGTGGGTGATTCAAAAGGGTACATAACTTTAAGCAATTACACCATAAGAATATTATGTTAAACTTCAGATATACAAACACAATTGCTTATCATAGGACTCTTACACTCACCTATAGAGAGGAGACTCTTTGTATATTTGAGCAAAATCTAAACTGAGTTTTTCTTCTATTGGTTTGCTAGTAACCTCCAGCATCCATGTTGCTGGGTTATAATTTTCTTTGATCTGTGGTACGCCAGGAATTGCCTATTGACAAAATTCTTAGTCAGTGAGAATGTTCCAAAGAAAAGCCTTTTTTATAGGAATTAAAGTTCACTTAGCTAGTAGTTAGCTTACCTCTAAGTATTCTATAAGTTTACAAGAATGCTCTCCCAACAGTCCAGAATAGATTATTTGTCCTTTTTTCATTAGAATCAGCTGCACAAAAAAGTAAAGTATAAAAGATGCCTAATCTGGAGTCTTGAAGAGCACATTAGAACATATATTGGAGTGGGATTTGGTTAATGGTTGAGTAATGTTCATACCTCATCAAAGGCCTCAAATATATCAATACTTGGCTGATGGATTGTACAAACCACTGTTCTTCCTGTCTCCACAATGTTCTTCACAGCACGCATGACAATTGCAGCTGCCCTGGCGTCAAGACCCGATGTGGGCTCATCCATGAATATTACAGATGGATTAGATACAAGCTCAACGGCTATGGTCAGTCTCTTCCTTTGTTCATTTGACAGACCACTCTTCCCTGGAATACCAACTAAAGAATCCTTGATTTCATCAAGTTCGCTTCGTTCAAGAACATCCTTGACAAATTTCTGCACAATAACTTCATTGTAAGTTCTGAAATCTAGAAACCTCATAATCTATCTCAGACTATATTGTTTGACATAAGATACAACATCTTACTGTTTTTGTCTTGGCATCAACTTCAGAGGGTAGTCTCAGCCAACACGAGAATACAAGTGATTCTTCAACAGTTACTTGTGGAGAATGTATGTCATTTTGCTCACAGTAGCCTGATATCCTGGCAAAAGTTTCTTGAATCTTAAGGTAACCTCCGACTTTTATAGTACCATGTATATAACCACTAGTCTTCCTTCCCGAGAGAACATCCATGAGAGTTGTTTTTCCAGCTCCACTTGTCCCCATCAAGGCTGTAAGTGTGCCTGGTCTAAATGCTCCAGTAATTTCATGTAGAAGCTTTAATCTTTTTTCTGCAAATCCTTGCTTCCTCATTTGCTGGCATCAAAACATAGTCATTGGAGTTCAACTATTGCGAGAATAAGTATTTATGAGGGTTTAATGTATGTTTATATACCTGTGGAGTATCGACAAAATACTGTATATTTTGGAATGTTAATGTCAGAGGCTCAAATGGTAGGACTGCCATATCTGTTTTCACAAGTACTGCAGTCATGAAAAGAATCAAAATGTGAAGTTGGTTAGGTGTCTTCTTTATCCACACACGGAAAGCTCCAAATTCTCATCTTACCAGTTCTTGTTAAGGATTCACTAGGATTTGAACCATTGACATTTTCTGTTCTGCTTCTAGAGTCTTTGCTGTTTGGGTGGAGGACTCGGTGTGAAATGAAGGCCTTAGATGTTCCTGAAGCTGAACCCATCCAAAATGGTAATGCAGGTCAGCAAATGAAATTATTGAAGAAAGATTTGAATGTGATGAAGAAAAGGAACTTACGCTTCAAGAAAGTAAGAGCTAAAGTAAATCCAATGTTGAATATTATTGTGAATGCAAAGAGTGCCCCCAAAGATATCCAGTAGAAGTACTCTTTGAAGTTTACACCATGGCTTGACAAAGTTTCTGATCCTATAGTTTGGTTGGCTGATGTTGCCTATAAACAAAATATTCATATTTAGTTATGTAAACATTAAACTAACATGTCAAAGCATGAGATTGGCTTTTCTCAGCTTACCTGTATCCACCTTGGAGCAAGGAACTCATTCACTGAAACTCCTATTGCAGCATATGAAACCGGAGAAGTCCAGAATCCCCAACCCAACCATGAAGGTATAGAGGCTGTCATACCAACAAAACAAAACAAAAATCCTTGTATGAGCTCATTTTTGCACTCTGAAACATCAGAAGGAGAGGTTCTCACTTACAGGCCCTTACATTGTGGAACAATGAATCCACTAAACAGAAGCATAATGAGTAGGGCAACATTGCTAGTAAAAACTGCTGCAACCTCACTTTGGCATATTGAGGCAAGGAAACGGAAGAGTGATATTGAGGCCTGATGTAGAGCGAAATATAAAAGAAATTGGCAGAAAAACCTGGCAATAGATTTAAATTATTGAGATGAAGCATGATATGGGATTTGAATGTATTTATATGTAACTGTGTACCTTCCTATCTCTGGGCTGTATCCTATGACATAATATGTAAGGATTGTCCAAAGAAAGGACTCCACCATAGAAAGAGGGATCTTCAAAAGAAATGCAGGAATAGAGTAAACCCAAGCTGGGTACATTGTAAGATCTCTCTGTTTGTAGAAAACTGAAAGTCTTGAAACAGTCATAGTCAATTCTGCCAATCCATTTGCCAAGATCCTTATTATCCCATAAAACAAAGACCCCAGAAAATAATTTGCATGCTTTAAGTCAACATCCATCCTTGTACGTAAGAACACTGTCATTGTTATAAGTGCAGTGACAAGAAGCTGCCATAAGAAAGAAAAACAGCTATTGCATCAATTCCATAGCCGCATATATACTATCTTTAAAAACTAATTGTCATTTGTGAAAAATCAGTTACCTGAACCAGTTTGAAAGTGTGAACAGATGAGTTTCGTTTCATAAGTAGAATTTCTCTATCCATACAAGCTTTGAATAGTTCCCACTTGTTTATGGGATATTTACTGTTAGCTAGAATATTATCTTGTGACTTTGAGCAATCACTTATCTGTACCTCCTCTTCATGAACATGAAATGCCTTGAATCTCTCTGAGAAATCATCCACTGAAATATAGCTGTAAGCTAACTCGGTGTTGTACCAATATTGCTGTTGGTCCTTTCTGGATATTACCTGTTTATATTCTACGTGAGTAAATATGCTAACACAAATGTCACATAAAATGTAGAGAGAAGACAAACTTGGATATCATTCACACACCTCTTGAAGGAAATCAGCAACACCCTTTCGCTTGGGGCACTTGAAACCACAATCTTCAAAAAACTTGAGAATTTCATTGCGTGGACCATGATATACTATTTTACCTTCTGCATACAAGATAATGTCATCAAAGAGGCCAAGGGTTTCAGGTGCTGGCTGAAGAAGTGAAATGACTGCAGTTGCTTCTGTTATGTGAACCAATTGTTGAAGACATGTAATAATCTGGAAAGTGGTGGAAGTGTCCAGTCCATTTGATATTTCGTCCATGAAAAAAGCTCTTCTTGGACCCACAATCATCTCTCCTACAGAAACAATTGAGAAATTAAAACTTAGGCAACAAAGGAGTAACCTGTTAAGGACAGATTGCCTCACATTGTTGCATACACCTGTTTCTCCTCCAACATAAGTGATCAATAGGATCTTTAATTTTCCAAGCATGAAAAAGACAACGTTGTTTGTGAGAAATTGTTAGATTTTCATGAATCTTTAAATACAACAGTTTCTCCATTACACTAAACAGCTGAGTGAAATGACTGAGCCCATGCAGAACCAACCTACCAAAGCTTGTCTGGCCAAATGGTCAAGCACGTTCAAGTCCCAACAGCGATACCTCACTCACTTATTTTGGATTCTCTTCTATCCAGCCCTTTGGGCCTCTCTCTCCCTCTATTCTGCCCTTCTAGGGCCTCTTTTAAAGTGGGGGTCACAAAAAATTTAGAGCTCTCTTCTACATGAGGGAGCTCATACTGGATACATCAGTCTTAAAAAGTTCTTTAAGAATCAAAAAATGTTTGGTGCTTCCTTTCTTCTACATAAGCAAGGTTTTGAAACCAAAATGCTTTGATACACATGATTTAGTTGATAAATAAAAAAAAGTAAACCTGCTCACCTGTAGCCAGCCTCCTCTTCTGACCGCCGGACATGCCTCTTCTCATGGCATCACCAACAACTGTATCAGCGCAAATGTCCAGGCCAAGGATCTATTCACGAAGCAGCACACATGAGAAGAGGTAAATAAAAAGGTATACCAGATACTCTTGGTACATTATGATATGACAGTCTCTGCTTGATTGTTTATGCACAGTTTCAAGGTACCAATTAGATAGAGATCACCTTCAAAGTGTAATCTGTTTGCATGGTTTTTCGCAATCCACCTACTGATGTAGCCTGTGAGAGCATGATTTAATCATTTGAAAGCTGCAATAGAGGGAATAGATTCAGCACAAAATGCCGTGATTGATGGAGTACCTTCATGTATGTATCTATGTCTGGTTCAGGAACAATTCCTGCCTTCTTCTCCCTTCTACTGACTTCCAACATGATTTCTATGACAGCACAAAAAAAAGTTAGCGAACTGTTCACTATAAACCTAGCATCACTTGCAGCACAAGCGACCACTCAAACAACATATATGAGTACCGGTTCTGCTTTCAACACCCTGACAGCGCGCTGAGAAGTCAATTGTTTCCCGAGCTGTCATCTCAGGAAGATGCAAATCATATTGGCTTATGTATGCTGATGCTTTCTGAGGCATAAGGTTTTCTAATATGCAATCGTTGTAATACACATTTCCTGTGACCTGATAAGCATATGGTTCAGAACTTGAAATGAGCTATTTTTAGCTACTAATCTGATAGAAGCATGAAGGGTAGATATATATACCTTAAGAGAAGGATCAAGTTTCCCGGCAAGGGCTTTCAAGAAAGTGGTTTTGCCACAACCTGGCGGGCCAAGCAGCAGAGTCATCCTGAAACAAAACTCATTCAGTCATTTTGTCGAACAGCTTGTGTGCATAATTGTGTTCATGATACAACCTTGAAGGTTTGATTGTGCCACTGATTCCTTTGATGATGCTGAGCTTCACTTTCTGGGATTTGCAGCATGATACTTGTGCAAATACCTGATCATATCAAGACCCGCCAATTAATGTAAATAAATATGAGATTGAGGTCATGAGTTGAGTGGAGTTATAAGACTCACAGAGAAGATGGATTTGAAAGAGTTCCATAAGGTGGGAAGGGGCTTGCCGTGGACCACCACACACTCTGCTTCCACTTTCAGATCTTGGAATCTTACTTCTACTCTTGTCTGTTTCACTCCAACCCTATCATTTAATCAAGAAAAAAAAGCTGATTCAAATGAGTCTATGTTATTAAAAGTTGAATGGTGAATATAGTTAAATTAATTCCTCAATTTTAATTGTGATTACTGGTTCATTTTTAAATGGATGCAGTGTATAATTATCACTTTATATACTTTGTTTAGTTGGGAAACATTCATGTGAAAACCCTTTATCATACAAACTAAAAATTAATTTGGGTCAGTAGATAGTATATTTAATGACTTAGGATGTGGGAGAGGATAATTGTAAATTAATTAAATAAATAAAATTAAAGCTCTGCTAACCATATAAAAAAAATTCAAATGGGTCTAACTCACAACTCATGTTTATTTCTTGCTGTGTGGTTGTGGCTTCCTCATTCTTTGGGACTATCGTTTTATTATTCTAATAAACTATATAATCAGCAGGTAGCTTGATTGACATGAACGTGTCTAATGGATTATATATATGTACAGAAGCAAAACTTGTAATAAAGAAAATATATATATATACATGAACAAAAAGTAGTAGTAGCAAGGTACGTAGAAGAAATATATATATATAGTACCTGTCCATGCGGTTCTTAATCTTGAGAAGCAACCTGCGGTTATCTTGCTCGACATGGTTAATGAGCTTGTCCACCAACACCTGCCTTTGGACCGCGCCTAGCTTCGTGACATCAATGGCATTATGCGAACTATACGAACCATCATCCAACAGCAACACCGTACGTAGCCGTTTGAATGTCGGGAGCTTCTCGATTGCAGCCCATTGCAGCTCTACCAATTCATCGTCTTCTTCCCGACTATCATGATCGCTCATATAGTCAATATTTCCGTTACTCATCGTTTTATCGATCAAACTCTCTCTTTAGGACAATAAATCCAAATTAACAATTGTTGTTTGAGTGTGAAGCATTTCGGGACATCATTATATATAGTTGTTAATTTTGCATGCAGACTAGGATATGGTATAATGACCGGCCGCATATGCAAGTACACATACAGATTCGACCAGACCTGCTCTTTGGGACGACCGTCAGAATTAATCTTCGCTTTTCATTGTCGGAGAGTAGTAGTTTAGGTCCTGCAGCCAGCTTTGCATTTGCATATATATGCTTGTTCGGCTCTCTTTAACAACGATATATATATACTCTCGGGCTCGATCGGTTGTTGTAACACCATATTGGTTGGTCCTTAACTGCTGCAGCCAGCTTTGCATATACTCGTATTTCTTGTTCATTGGTACTTGGTGCTTTTAGTTGATTATTTTAAGGTACCAGTACGGCTACAGCATCAGCCCCGGAGATGTAGGAAACTCTTCTAGATGATCCCTATCTAACTGGTCTATTGCTTGTCTCTCACGCCACGATCAAATGCCGAATATTATTTGCCAACAGAAATCCAAAGACAACAAACAACAATATCGGATGAGCCGTGAAACGAACGAGAAAAATATTGGTTTTAACGAGTTTCGATAAATATCTTCTCGGAAGATTAAATCTTAAAAGTTCTTCAATAGAAGGTCTCCTTTACAAGTACAAAATTTAGTTTGTGTGGTCAATTAAATTATGTGTTCCCCCAATAAGACAAACTTTGGTCGGTTTGAAACACCAAAAGTGGTATGGGATTTCCTAGCTCAGCTTTACTCTGTTACTAATGTCTTACATGATTTTCAATTTTTTAGTCGTTCTGATTAAGGTTATTCAAAAATACTCGTAATTTCAGAACGGTTCGGTCTGAAACCGATTGATGCATAGTGTCAAGAGAATATATTCTTACTAGATTTTTCCTACTACTTAAGACCTTTAAGCCCATTAAATTTCCTATTTTATTATTTTGGGATATATGTCTTGGACTTGTATTCGATGGTAATGGGGTAATTACCACTGCCACACGAGAACTAATGTGTATGACTTGAACCTTTGATTTGATGCAATGTATTGGATGAGTTTCATGTGATCGTTTATGCTCATTTCTAGCTTGCATTGAAATGTCAGAAGTATTGATTCCAGCGTATTTGTTGGATATTCTAGTTAATTCATTGTTAATTAGATATTGGATCATTAGACTTGAGCTAACATTAGGATTTCGGGAAGTAGCCTTAATCCCAAGATATATAGGTTGAACTTAGGGATTGAACATATTGTTTTCCCTTACATGTTGCATGAGCTTATCGGGGAATCGAGCATGGGTTAGGCTAGTCTTACCTTACATGTAGTGTTGGAGTAGCATGTAGGTTGGTCTGATCTTATAACCCTAGCTGTTAACCATGAGCATGAATTCATTCTCTAGATTTGCAGATGCTCATTTTTGTTAATCGATTGAGACGATTCCATTCAAATCGATTCGTAATCTAAACGGTCGTGATCGCTAGACCATGATGTATTGCACAATTTCTTTTATGGATTTTGCAGAGAGGATCGCAATCCAGAACTGCAATCGCAACTTGCCCCGAAAAGTTGAAAGAAGGAAGGTATTTTGAATTGTCATTACCCTTCTCTTTATTTTTGTATGTTAATATGTGTATTTGTTAGGAGCACAATATCTAATCAAACGAGTGAGTGAGATTAGACCGTAGATTTGTATTTTAAGCCTTTCTTATGTTAGACCTCACGCTAATTAATTATCAGTTTTAAAGATTAATCTAAAATATATTTGGTTTATTTTGTTAAATAAAGTTTATAGGGACCAACTAATTGAACTTATGTAACTTATTGTATTTGGACATTGATTGTAAATTCAAACACAACATTAGTTTGATTTGGACGCTAAAAAGACATTTAGTCATATGGCACCATGTAGAGAAATCAATGTGAAAGGAAAAAACTCTCTCCACGGAACCAAAAGAGGAACTCAGACCTACAGTAAACCCCAGTTGTCGTCGATGTTGCTATCGGGGAAGGAGCCTCTGGGCTCCCTTCTCCACTCCCCTGTAATCTCCTTGGTCGTGGCTCTTCTCTCTTTGATGCGGTCCACCCCTTCTCCTCCCTCGTCGCTGTTCTGAGGTTGATGAGGCTCCCAGATCCCTCCTTCTAGCGCGGAGTCCGACTGGCCTGTCGGTGTGGTCGGGCCGTCGAGGCTTTTCCAGAGTCACAGAGGAGCGGCTGTAGTTGTGCCAGTCTAGTCTCCACCGACCAGATCTGGAACCGGTGAGGCCAAATCAGCCTCTGCCCTCGCCCGCGAAGTCCATGAGGTAGCTCTGACACTGCCAGTCATCGTCCCTGTCAAGCAATAGTAGCTCTAATGCTCCAAGCGGTCAGATCTGGCCGTGATGGCAGGATCTGTTCACTCGCCGACCATGTAGAGGCTGGCCAACTCCACCCGGGGGCGCACGCGGCCCCTCCGG
>JAYMSW010004650.1:0-10776 GCA_036897725.1 Erodium texanum | reverse complement strand
CTCCCCCGCCACTGATCACCTTTAGGGTTTAGTTTTAGGGTTTAAGTTTAGGGTTGAGAGGGGTATTTTGGATATTTTTGAAAAAATTCAACCATTTTCCATCGAAATTAACAGAGAATGTACTTTTTTACAATACAAAGATCGTTTAGTTTAGGATCTGTATTTAGAACAAAAAAAATAAAAAAATGGGGAGTTGTTGCAAATTAGAAGTCTCAATAGGATGTGTTTGTACTTAGCACTTTAAGACAATCCGAAGTTGTATAGATTTTGTTTTCACTTATGTTCGAAGCTCGGACGTTGAAGTAAAAGAATACCACGTTAAATGGAAATCCAAAAAATAGTTAGCTGTGAGCACTATCCAAGGGGAGGTGGGGGCAAGTTCCGAATATGGCCACGAAAATAGTATAAAATTGTAGGGTTCTTAATTTTCTTTTTTCCGATTTTGATATATTATAGGTTTAATTCGAATCTCGCATGTAATAATTCTGATCATTTAATGACCTGATGTGTGTTTTATCGAGCTACTCTGATTCTGAAAATAAAAAATGGCTTTGAAACCCTACACTATACTTTCCAAAAATACACGGGTTCATATATATGATGATCAAGGACAAAAGATATTGAGAATGTGATGATCAATCAAAATACTTCCCAAAAATATTATGATGAGATACAGTTTCACTATTTTATACAATAAATTTTCTTTTTTCTTTTTAAAATTTTGCCTCTTATATTATAAATCAACCAAGATACATACACTGAATGATTAATCGTATAAGGTAAGATAGTAATTTTACAAACTCTATCTAGTAATATTACAACTCCAAACTTAGTGGCGTATCACTTAACAAACAGATCGGGCCAGACAGCACGTTAGGACGCACAAATGGGATAACCCAAGATAAACAACTGCAACTAACACAAACAACTCTAATAATAGATAACATTGTTATCTCCACCAAGTTTTGATAACTTCTTTAACCACTAGACTAATCCTGATGAGTAAAATAGATTTTGTTAATAGTGGTTGATAGGAAAGACATAAACACAGTCTTGTGCCTTGATGAAATAGATGAGACTATTGTTAACAGTGGTCGATAGGAAAAACGATACGCGAGCTATGCTCATTTAAAGTTGGTTTCAGGAATTGTTATTATCATTAAGTCTAGAATCTTTAACGTTATTGTCTTGTACGCTCAATAGTTGATATGTATATCTTCATAATTAATATATAATATACGTGATATTTATTTTTTAAAAAACTATTATATCCAATTTTTATGCGATAATGAATTATTATTATTTTATTTTAATTAAATTAAATTAAATGTACTTTAATTTTTTTTCCATTCTTTCATAATTAATTTGAATGCTTTTTGTTGGTAGTGATGGGTTATTGATTTAATTTTCATATAAATTGATACATGTTTCATTTAAATAAACACATGTCTATTTCTTTTTGTAGGATTCTTGACCTCAAAGATTAGTTTTCTGTCTTTAATATGATAAGTGAGCTTATCTTGTTAATTATACTTGGAAGACTTATTATGAAATGAGATTACGATAACTTCAACTTTAAATGTATGTCAAAAACGATAATATTTTATTACATGAAAGATTTAAGAAATTTTTGTAAACAAGATGATAACAAATAGAAAAACCCCAGACTTTTCCGATTGTGTATTGTTTAGTTGAATTAAAATCGGTACATGCGCTTGAGTACTGGGTAATCCCTGAGTATCTCGCTTTGAGAAGTTAGGTTTTTGCGGTAGGGTTTTGACGGCGCGACGGTTTTGCGGCAGTTAAGGAGGTTTTTGGTTTTTGGTGTACGGAGGAAGCTGGGGTGCGTGCCTTGCGCCGCGTATGAAGATGTTCCTTTGGAGGTTAATGGCAAAGATACTCCCTGTGGGCGACAGACTTAGAGAGAGAAGAGTGCCAGTGTCGGGTGATTGTGTTTTCTGCATTGTGCACGCAAAGACAGACATTCACCTATTCCGAACATGTTCTTTTGCTCGTGAATGCTGGACCCTCATGCTTGCAACTCCGGAACCGCACATGGATGCCGAATTTACTGATTGGTTAGCCCCCATAGTCCGAGAAGTATGCCCAGCCACTTTAGAGAAAATTGCTATTGTTTGCGAAGCAATATGGAGAGAGAGAAATGCCAGGTTATGGACAAAGGTAGCGGTCACCCCAACTGTTGTTATCTGTCGCATAGAGCTTGAAATACAATACTGGAAAAGTCATCAAGAGCCCGCGCCCACATTGAAACCCCGAAGGACAGTCCGATGGACACCTCCGCCGCCCCAATCTGTCAAAATCAACTGCGATGCAACTCTGAACAGTGTGGCAGGAACTATAGGCCTGGGCTGGATTGCTTGAGACTCAAACGGCCATGTTCTAGCTTTCAGAATGATGAAATTACAGGGCCGGCTCTTACCTGTGATAGCAGAAGGTTTGTGTCTGCGAGAGGCCACGACATGGGCAACAAGTTTTCAATGGCAAAAGTCCATCTTTGAGACAGATTGTCAAGTACTTGTTCATAATTTGAAGTCATCTGCTAAATCCAAATTTCACTTGGGAACTGTCCTTCAAGATTGCAAAGACAACATGCAGAAGCTTCATGAGGCTTCAGTGATTTTTTAAAGTAGAATTGCTAACAAAGTAGTACATTTTCTTGCACAAGCTGCTCTAACAATTATAGACCCTACAGGGTTGGATGATTCTACTCTACCTGAGCTTATGTCTACCGTGTCTTTAGACACCCGTTCAGCAATAAAATATCTACCTTATTTCAAAAAAAATATTATAGACAAGTTATAAACTAATAATGTATAACTTACCATTCAAAAAAAGAGGAACAAATCTTTTGAGAATATAATACATATATATTATAAGATTTACAAAATGAGATTAATTATAAATCATAGCTTAATTAGCTCGTTCCAATCTTAAACAGGACATGAACATTAGATTCGGTTAATTCATGTAATGATGGCAATGACCGTAAATTGCAATCAATATTAAGGGTATTCTAGGAATAAGAGCATCTTAATCTTGCCCTCATTCATGAATCATTTCCAAGGATTTGAGAGAACACAGGATTTGACCGGAAAAAGACAGAACTTTTATCTGATAATCCACCGTTTCTATTTCTGGAATAGCACCAAAATTTCAGTCCATTACAACTTTGTGTACCCATTATTAATATCTATACATTACTCTCGTTGAAGAGACGATCCAGAGAGAAAGAGGAAGGAGAGAAACAATGGGAATTCCATCGGACATGAGAGACTTTTGGGTCAGCAGAAGACAATCCGCCTTCGTCATCGCTTCCCCGGCCGAGGATCGCCGCAGTGCCAATTCCAGAAACTGCACTCAAGGTTTGGTTTTTGTGTCGGTCGTTGTTTTCGTGATCTGGTTCTGTTTGGTTGCCGAGAAAAGGGCCCGGAAAGGGGGGATCTTTTGGGGTCATGTTGGACCCAGTTGAGAATATTTCATTGGGTTTTGTCTGATGTGTTGATTGTGTTCTTTGGGTCGGTTCTGATTTGTTGTTTGGTTGATAAAGATGGGATTTTTATGATTTTGGGACCCAGTTCAACCAATTTAATGAACTGGGTTTGTTTTGTCTATTTTAGACTGTTTAGAAATGTGGATTAGGATTTTTGAAATATCAAAATTTGTAAATCCGATGTATCTGGCAATTATTTGGAAACTAGCATTTTTTGGGCATATCCAATATTTGGATTTGGATTTCTCAATTATAATTCAGAACCTTAATGACATTTCTGATGATAGAGCTTCTGTAACATAACGTCTTTTGAATTATAATTTGCCAAACATTAGAATGTGTTATGTTGTTGAGGAGAGGTAGGTAGCAAAAGAAAAAGGAAGAGATTATCGTCTTTTAATTTGATATCTTCTACGCTTGTTATTACTGTGTCGCCATAAGGCAAGCTTGTTTGAAATCATGAATTTGATTTCTTCTTACTATCTTCAATAAAATTTCCCTAATTTGTTTTTTGGGGTTGATTCGTTGATGATCAATGCTCTATTCAATCTATGTCACGGTGTGTATGTGTTGATATATAAGCTATTCTTTGGATGATTGACAGAGGGTGTTCAAGCCGGAATCAAGGCAGCTTGTGTTACATGTGTGTTAACTACCGTGCCTACGGTATGTTTATACTATTGCTTATCATTCATCTCCATGTTACTACTAAATACATATTGCTTCGTAAACATAAATGATGTTTTGTGGTCGTGTTGTTGGAAATTGAGGTAATGGATTTGGCCATTTAGGGACTTTAGCAGCTTTTTCTTTTGCAATGGAACGTTCGGGCTGCTACAAGAAAGCATAGCATATTGATCCATACCCTTATTTTCTCAACCGGTGATTTAGTATAGCATATTGTGCAATGGAATGTTTGTGCTGCTACAAGAAAGTATAGCATATTGACTCACACCCTTATTTTCTTAACTGGTGATTTTGTACAGCATGCAATTGAATTATGGAAAGTTCGGGGCTGCAACAACTTTTGGGTCTGAAATGACGAAAACACCCTTTTAAACAAGTGTATTTTTGTCATTTCAAACCCAAAAGTTGATCGAGTTGGGGCATTTGATTTATATTATCTAGATACATTTGATTTATGATTCATTTGTGGATATGTTTTATTATGTTTCCTAACTGGTTCGATTTTATGTTCTTCAAATTCAGTCCTCCAAAATGAATCACTGAGCAAGTTAATCAGTTCCTAATATGATGCTATTAACTTGAAAACATTTTTTTTTTCTTATTTATGCCAAACATGGTCGGTTTTGGATCGTCATTTTTTTTCTTGATCTTATGTCACATCTCATTGACTTTATATGACACTATTCGATAATAAAAGCTCTATTTGCCTATGTAACAGTTGGTTGCAGTTCGTGTCCTTCCTTGGGCAAAGGCCAACCTCAATTACACTGCTCAAGCACTCATCATATCTTCAGGTACACTTATTCGATATTCATTCATCGAGCTTATATATTTTTGTGTATTTGCTTCAAAAATATAAGTTCTACGGGTCAAGTGTAGAAAAAGAACATGGTCGCATCCTGAAATGAACTCAATGAGTTGATCCATAGACATTTTACTAATCACGATCAATAATTCTTATTTACATGATAACGAAAGGTTCATATAAGTCGATGCAGGACTCGAAAAAGTTGTAACTTTGTGTTTTGTCAATTGCTTTGCAGCCTCGATTGCTGCATACTTCATCACTGCTGACAAAACCATCTTAGAGTGCGCTCGGAAGAATTCTCGGGAAGCTTTGCGTGAAAAAAATGCTTGAGATGCGCCAAGCCTTGAGACTTAGAGGATAGCCCGTTCTCTTATATATCGAAATAAACCCTTATAACTTCGATTTTCAAGTTTTCTTGCAGAATGCTACATCGGAACCGTTTCAATTTCTCAATTTATAGTTGATTTCTGCCTAAAATTTACATGATCAGCAAGTCTATTGTAATGCACTTTGTTTGGAATGTGTTGATAGAAAAAGGATGAGCCTTCATTTGGAAGGTGTTGTGAAAAGACAACTATACCCTTAAAGGGACAAAATATTTCTACAATAACAATGCATGTGGTTAAGACAAGTTAAAACCATTTTGGTCACAGATGAATAACATTACTAGATACCCAATCCATGAGGACAAGCTCCAAAGCTTTTATCATAGGAATAAACAAACTAACAATTTTAGTTTCTTTGTAAAAATAAAACAAAGGCAAGGAACAGTATAAGAAACCTTGAACCATCCTTGTTTTAGGGTACATGTACATATATATATATATATATATACACACACACACAACAAGCTCCTTCAAGTGAGCCAATTAGGATCTACAATGGATGATCCACAATGTGATCTCAATGTCCAAACCCATATCATGTCCACAACATTGTGCTTTCAAAGTTCAAGTACTTCTCTAGGATCAAATTCCTCATCATCTTCACTAGATCTTATAGAAGACGCATCGTCTTCGTTTCGTTCTGGTGGGCCCGTGTACCAGTTATTCGACTTAAAAGCTCAACTCCCCGTAAAGTAAATATCTTTTGTAGTAAACATTGTAAGATAAAACTGATAGGATGTTGTTGTATGAACGATATCTGACTTCTATTGCGATGTTTGTAGGAAAGGGCTTTCCACGTATTATCAAGGCAAGTCAGAGTCGTTCGCATCCCTATCGAATGTAAAGTGCAAAGAGGATTTGGCTAAAAAGGAGGTTCATGATAAGAAGAGAAGCACTAGATTATCATGCAAACAAAAGGCTTTGATAGCAAAGAAGGCTACCAGAGGCCCTTGTTTACACAAATCACATTCCTTGCCCTGAGCAAGCTATGGTTGGTGACTCATATTGTCAAAATGTTCAAACTTCGTGTTTGATTGTGCAAAGAACATAAAATCATTAGTGTCCTTGAAATAGTCTAAATAAAAAAATGTTTCCCTCTTAAATTTAATTACATTTGATTTTGTCATTAATGACCCGTTAATGAACTAACGACAATGTGACAGAATGAATCAGAATTAAATAAAGTGTCATACAGAAACTAAACCCAATTCATGAAAACATAGACATTTATGCACACTTGCTTACACAACACATAAACTTTGTAACTATTTAGAAACATTGTACCTTAAAGAACTCACTTGACATAGATACTACAACCCAAATCATTATATTCTTCACTCCTTGAACTTGAAAGGCTTGGTCTCTTTGAGAGCCTTGTTCAAGCCTTGAATAGATCCACAAGCTGCAGCCAAAGCAACCAAAAAGCACACAAATGTGAGCAAGTTGAGCCCGATCCACCGACACGTAAGCCTCCTGATCTTCCTCTGTGCAATGTACATTTGTATCGGGAAAAAGATCGTCAAGGGCCAGTACCCGATTGCCCCGAGAAGCGCGAGAACGTCATTGAAGAACGGCAATGCCATGGCCAAAACCGTTACCGATGCAACACAAATTGTCCTACATAGTAGCCTCAAGTAGTGAAGATTGACCAAATGTTTCTTCCCTATCCTCAATGCAAATCTGCCCGTTACAAGCCTCGCCTTGGGCCATTTCGCCATGGTCCATGACTCAAACGCATTGAATAAGGGTTGCGAAAACACCTATTCCATTAATCAACATAAGGTCACTGATTCTGATCCTAATCAGATACGTGTTCGTATTATGTGACCATATGAAATGTAACGGTGTACCTGATATGCTCCGATCAGGTGCACGATAATGGCGATGTTGCCTAAATCTACGAGCCAGAAAGGCTCGCAGAAACCCAAAACCGCGAGCCTGGTGCCGGGCGTGTTGCTCCCGAACGCAGCATAGCCCAAGCAGCCGCACATAACATAAAACAACGTTGTTGTGAAAGTGCCTACCACATTGGCCCTCTTCATCACTTTGTTCTCAGCCACTTTTGCTCCCAATGTGTCCTAAAATTGTTAGGTACGCTAAGAAAGTGTTACTAAATCTTGATACATAATTAAAAAAAAAGGTTGTGATCTGGGTAACGTTTTTGATAGTGTCTTACTTGAACTTCAATCAAGACTTGAGCAAATGCAAAGGCAAATGCAATGTCCCCTAGTGACCTAAACATCCTCCACACCTTTTCGCCCGCTGTCACGTCCACGCCGATTTTCACGCCCGTCAAGCTCGTGGCGTGCCCCTGCCCTGCGGTAATTCATGCATGATTCACTTTCAGAAGTAAAAAAAAAAAACGTGAGCGCGTACCTATCAGTTCGAGTTTTTAGGTGGGTCGGATCTTAATAGAGAAAAAGGTTCAGTTTGGTACCTGAAACAACCATAGCGAAAGAAAGGCCCATAGCGATCGAGGCATAGAGGAAGGACATGACGGCCGCGAGGATGGAGAGCCACCATAGCTTGTTGAGGTTTGGGATTTGAGAAAGCACCATTTCAAGGAGGCCTATTGTAATCATGTAAGGATTGTTGGAGAATTTGCAATGGTTGGGGTCTTGAGTTTTGTGAATGTGGAAGCAATTTGATTTATGTATTGCCCTGTAAATGTAGTCGAGTTAAATCGAATGATATACTTATAATATCTACTTAGTTCAAGTCACAATAACAATATAAAATTCGTACTTACACCATCCTGATAGAGGCCGTGATGGTTTAGCCGATGATAGTCCCACTAAGGTTGATGTATTGAATGATCCCACAAATCAGACACATTTTTTCACCTAACGATTCCACATAAGAATAAAATTTAGTAATTTACCAGAATTCGATCACGAAATAAGGCGTCCCATTCTTTTATTCCGATCCACGAGAAAGTAAAAAGGGTTATTTCTAATCAAATAACATAGTATAATTAGAACACCAGATCTCATATCAAATAGTGTTCATTTTTTGACCTAACAAGTCAACCTATGAGTAGGTGGAGAGGATTAGGAACGTGACATTTCTAAAATCCTGATAATGAAAATGTATTTAATCAATCAATTAGTGTCATACTACAACAGAAAAGGTAAAGATTTCTTGTGACTGACTGAAAGTAATGTATTATTACGCCACGTAACTGACACGTAAAATCAACTTTTCTTTTCCGTTATGTTAGAATCGAAACGTTCTTATCAAATCACCGTAAGAATGAAAGTGAGTACCTAAGTTGGCTCGAACAGCGTCAATGTAGGTGCGATTTCGAGTGCCATGGACGGGATGAGGAGACCTGTAACAATCGGCCAAGAGATTAGAAGTGAACAATGTGATGATGGAGAAGAGGAAGAGAGTGGCGACGCCGGCGATCCATCCGAGCTGAGCCACTCCCCAGGCCAAGGAAAGCACTCCCGATCCTATCACCGCCGTTATTATATGTGCACTTGCCGTCCACACTGTCCCTACAATCACAATAAAAGCCTCACCTTATGTCTAAAGAAACTCTAAAAGTGTAATATCAGAGTCTAGACCGAATAGTCTTATATCCAATATATAAATGTTAATCACCACACTAGTCTATATAATAAGTTTGGATTTTGATCTTTTAGTATGAGCTTTTATGTGGGTCGGGTCTTAACGTGATATCAGAGCTTGGTCCTCCACTTATACCTCTTTATGTTATTCTAACTCGGACCACAATCTCACGATTTACGTACCAAATCCGACACTTACTATCTACAATGACATGTACACTAAACAAATGTTTGTCATTTTATATATATATATATATATCGTGTTTCCGTTTCTGAGAGCCAGTCTTTTTAATAAAATCCGCGTTTTTAGCTGATAAAAAAAAAAGTAACACCTAGGTAACTATAGGTTCCATGCCCCAAAACCAATACAAACACATTTTAGAATTGTAACTTATAAAAATATTTATTAAGTGACATAAAAAATCATATAATTTTTGTAGTTATTAAAGTATAATGAAATTTCAAATCATACTTTCATCCAATTGTTAATTTAAAATATAGAGACAACAAATTTCAAAAAATATTTGGATTTAGCACAAGAAATAGACAAAATAGATGCATGGCTGAATCAAACGTATGCGCATGCATGCATGCAGATACATATCTGAATTCATTTCCGGGACCTCGCGATTGATATGATGAAGATGAAGACACGTGCGCAGCATCTACCATACACGTGCCATTACTTCAATGTAGTTTTATTTTACATACACTAATTTATTTTGGTGTTAATCAATAATCATACACTTAACCCCTTGAAAATTAATCAATAATAAAGTTAATATTTCAAATTTCTCGATGATTATCTTTGGAAGTGTTTAAAAAAAAGTTATGCTTATCTCATCTTTTCTCCTTTTCAAAGTATCAATCTATAATCTATAGGAATATAAGTGATCTTTGACTCTTATTTCATAATAAGAATCAACTTTTAATTTCTAAAAAAAGCTTAAATGAGTAAGTGATTGATATGAACTTTAAGATTATAGTGAGAAAAATTAACGAATTAAATTCGAACGATTTTATAACATGAGAAGGAGTACATACCAGTTCTTTCGATTTTATCGTTGTCTTGGTCGATGTGAAGATCCAAGTTGTGTAGTTGAGAGCAATGAGCAACTTTGAGAGGATCCAAACCAGGCTCATGAGTACTTGTTATGGATTCAACAGCCATAGATATATATGAGCTTTCTCTCTCTAACCTTGCAATGAAAATGAGGTCTCTCTCTATTTAATGTTGCATGCTCGTGAAAGGAGAGAGAAAGGCTGGTTTTGATTTTTAGGGAGAGAATGGGAAAACAACAAAACTAACTTTATCTCATAAGTATTTGCAAGAGAAATGATTGGTACTTGTAAATCTCATCATTAATTCATATTTGTGTATGTCATATATATATATATATAATATTAAGTTTCTCGCTCATTGGAAATGATTGGTTCAATATTATATGGATAAGTTAAATGATAATAATAGTATAATAGATAATATCAAAATATAATAATAATAATAATAATAATATTGTTATTAATGTATTGACATTTTCCTGTTTGGGACCATACAAATTCGTGTTTTCATATTAAAACTTGACATTATTATAAATGAAGCGAATTTGTGATAAAAAGATTAAACTATCTCGAAACACGAAGACATTTTTATACACCATTTGAAACATGACGATGTCACTGTATTCCAATGCGAAATTACATGTTTACACTTTTTCTATTATGATTTTTTTAAGAGAGTGATTGAAACATACATTTCTAGTAATATACTTATATGAATTAATTGTCTATTTAATATTGTCTTAACATGTG
>JAYMSW010004649.1:0-10776 GCA_036897725.1 Erodium texanum | reverse complement strand
ATAAATAAAAATAAAATCAAACTTCCTAAACATTTGGATAGTGAATAAATAAAAATAAAGTTGGAAAAAAGAACTATGAGAAGAGTATACAGAAAAGCATGGCAGACCTGTCCGGCTTTGATAAAGGAAGGCCCCAAATCACAAAGAAGATTTCTAAGCTGCCGAGCACGGTATGGAACCACCTCTTCATCCCTCCCAACTAGAAAATCATAGGCCAAGTTAGACCAATAGAACCCCAATTTCCACACTATCTCCACACCACGTGAAAGTAGAGACAAAATAGCCCCATTCGATTCCAACACCTTACTCCTCACCTAATAAAGATTGAGCAAACTTCAATCAACTGTTACTATAACTCTATCCAGAATCCCCATTCATGTTTAATTAGTAATCACCAATAGCAACATCAAAGTCATACCAATCCAATAACACTAAAATTTCAGTTCATTATCAACTATCTAGCAACTTACACACAAGTTAAATATATATTATGCAAAAACAAATGACACAAGCTACATTCAATTGTTATTATATTTGTAACCCAGTTCTTAAATTCACCACTAAATAACAAAACAGTCAAATTCAACATTCAGTTCAATATCAAACATTCTCAATTTCCAGAAGCTACAGAACAAATACTAAGAACAAAATAAACTGCTAAACTCATACTGTCTCGGGAGAGTACTTGCGAAATGGGATGCAAACACCGCGCTCGATGTCAAGCTGCTCCATGGCGGAGCTGGAAGTGCCACTTTGCAAAGCCCTGCTCACTCTCTCACCCGTTGAGCTGCTTGAACCCGCGGGTACTGCCGCTAAATTCACAATCCGCTGCTTCCCAAAACGGTTAATCCGCATGGACTTTCTGTGCAGAGAGGCGTGGCTCCTGAGCTTGGGGTGATTGATGAAGGAGGAGGAGGAAGAAGGTGATCTGGGAGTAGAATTGAGGAGGGAATTGGAGCAACCGATGCATGATGTGAATTGCATGGCTAGGGCAAAGGAATTGGGGAAATTGAGCCCTGAAATGGAGAGTGATAGAATTTTGGGTGGTCTCAGGCTTGGAGAAGAAGAGTGGTAGTTTTAAAAACTGGTTAAATTAGTATTGGAATAATAATGTGGATATATTGAACAGAAACCACAAAAAATAGTGGCTTGCTGGCACAACACTACCCGTATTTTTGCTAGCTTTGGCAATATACGGTACGTATTTTATGCTTCATGGCCCTACTCCAATCCTCAACTTCGTTTTTTGTTCCCACATACAAAATTTGTTTATCAAAAACTCTTTAAGTATATTTTAATTCGTATTGGAAAACTATATAAAATGTTGATGAACTTATCTGTTTTTTTGAAAAGTAATTGTGAACATATTTTCTGTCTGTAAACTACCTAACAGTGTTAGTTTTTTTTATGAAATGACCATTCTATCTCCCTCCCGATCTAAGGATAGGGTTTTAGGGTTTGTTTCGGGATAGATGATAGTTTTAGAATACACGTTCAGAGAGAGGGTAATTTACGGTTCGTTATTTAGGGTTTACTTTCGGAGAGGGGTATTTTAAGGATTTCAAAAAAATTGTCTGAAAACTGTCATATTTAATGAATTGCACACGGAAAAATTCTTCACCAATATATTTTACTAACCACCTAAAATGATCGATACTTTTTAAATATATATATATTTCAACGCCGTTAAAAAATGAACTTAACCCTACAATATTTTCCATATTTTTGACAAATACCATTTGGAAATATTCTGAAAATTCCAGGTAAGCCTGAGGAGCTGGAAAAAAGTTTTTATATATATAATTTTTTTATTGGAATGGATATACGTAAATAAATCAATAAAAAATAAAAGAAAAGAAAAGCAACTCATAAATACGAGCGGGAAAAGGAAGTGAAAGTGGCGGGAAATGTATAATCTGCTCTTTAAATAGAGAGGGATAATTTTTATTAATTCATTTTCACTTCGATTTCTATTTTCCCTCGGCCATTCTGTCTCTAGGGTTTCCAAGATGTTCTCCAGCAGCCAGTTCGACGCCACCGGCGGTGGATTCACGTCGTCTCAGTTCACTCAGTCCACCGATTCCACTCCCTCTCCGGCCAAGGTAACACTCCGTCTCTCGATCTTTTGTTCGATCCACTTCTGTTTGGCTGACTAGAAAATGGAGGTACAGTAAAATGGAAGTACTGGATCTTACCAATTTATATTGTTGTTTGGTTGCAGAATCGTGATAATCAGGCGTTGATTCCTGTGACAGTGAAGCAGCTAAGCGAAGCTCTTCAGTCAGGTGATGATAAGGCCAAGTTCACTATAGATGGAACAGATGTAGCCAATGTAAGGAATCTCTGAAGCTCTCTTACTTTGCTATCCCTAGATCTGTTTACAATGTCGCTGATTATTTTTTTTACTTTTATTTGTCGCTAAGAAAATACTAAGGAAAATGTAAATTTAAATTGAATACTGCATCGATTTTCTATACAATTTATATTAGCTTTCTTTCAATTAGACGAAATAAGTTATTTGGTTATTTTTAATGTGAAATTAGTTTCAGCTTTGAAAGATGTCACATTTTATATGGAAAATGTTTCAATGTAGCCTTAAATTCAAGCTTGTTCTTCCAATTTATTCTAAGTTCCAGCATTTCGTTCTAATTTAGTCTTAAGTTTGGACAAATTGCTCTGATTTAGTCATGCCTCAATGATGAGGACTTAATTGAACAGTTATTTTTTCAAACTTTGAACTATGTTGGAACAAAAATCAGGCCAAGCTTTAAACTAAAATGGAACTAAACACAGAAACTTAGTACTAATTTGGAACAAGATGTGTGAACTTGGGATTAAATTGGAATAAAACCGATAAACTTAGTGCTCTTTGGCATAATTGCATTCTTGTACAAGTGAGTTTGATGCTAAATTTTCCTATGTGCAATGAAATGCTAATAGAAGTTTAATGGTATAATTGGTATTATCGTTATTATTTTTTGTTTTTCGCATTACTCCTTTCAAGGAAATGCATGTTTTACATGTTTCCCGTCTGATGCAAGTGCTTTGCTTTTTGTTCCCAATCAGGTTGCATTGGTTGGGATGGTGTATAAAAAGTCTGCAAGGGTAACTGATGTTGGTTTCGTCCTTGACGATGGAACAGGACAAATTGAATGTAAACGATGGTAATTTCCTTCTTGGTTCCTTGCGTATGTGCATTGTATGAATTACTTGGTATTTTGGATGCATTTTTATTTCCTAAGAGCTCTCTTCTATTAGAATTGTACTCTTTGATGCCTTTTAAAAGATTCTAAGTTTTGCAACTTACAGAGCTGATGATATGCTAGATTTGCAAACTTAACTTTATGCTGCATGTAATTTTTGTTCAGGGTGAATGAAACCTTTGATACGAAGGAAATGGAGGAAATTGAGTAAGATCTTAATATCTAGTTTTCATTTAACTTACTATTGAATCGTTTTTACATAAGGTTCTAAAAGACTTCTGTTTTCAATTTTTGTTGCAATAGAGAAGGGATGTATGCTCGAGTTATTGGGCACTTGAAGAGCTTTCAAGGTGTAAGACATTTGGCTGCCTTTTCTGTCAGGTAGAACCTTTTTTTTTCCCACTATCTAACTAGGATTATGCGAAGTTGTGTATTATTTTTTATTTGACTCTGGTTCTTTTTTGACGTGACATATATATGAACCCTTTGAAGGTCTGTCAACTAGGATTATGCGCAAGTTGTATTATATATGATAGAAGTATCAAGAGAAAGGACCTCATAAGTTTTTTCTTCTGGACAATGCTGCTAGTTATGCTAATAAAAACTAAAAAGAAACTGTAAATTTTACATAGTTCTGAATTTCAAATAAAGAACCATTTTTTTAACTTCTCGGATCACTTATAGTGCCTTCTTACATTTCTTGTTCAAAACAAGAGATTCTGCTTCACTCTTTTGGCCATAAACTGTATTAGTAAATACACATGGACATAGTTTTGAGTTATTTTCTTTTACCCATGTTCATTGGATGCATGTTGGAAAACACCAATGACTGATAATGGCAAATAATTATATTGGTGAAAGTTTTGTGAATGTTAACAAAGGATAAACCTTTTAGTTGAGCTCTTTTTTTTGTAAAGAGTCTAGGTAGGGGTTGTTTTGGACCAAAAACACATGATTCTGGCTGACAATTGTACATGCCGACTTTTATCAATGTATTCCTACATATAGCATTGTATGTGTCTGGACTGGTACACTACCATCATTTGCTTCATAATTGACAATTGTGAAACATTTGTCTGGATATACCTTTCATAGGATTACCTGGTCAAGTTCTGTTGATATTTGTAACATAGCTGTAAATAATGGCTAGATGTATTTTGATTTAATATATTCCAAGTGTTCTCACAAACTCATATAAAAAGTCATGAAATTTACATGGGTGTCGTGTTTACTTGTATGATTGCACTTATAGTAGATATAATTTAGAAGTTTGAGTCATTTAGGGTTATCCAGATTGGAATATGCTGCACGAGCACAGAATGATGGTTATTTGATGTTTAGAATTGTCTTAAATGGTGCTCAGATGTGTTTGACATACGAATCTGGTTTGAACATCCAATGGAAACTAGAACATAATTTGGTTTATATTTTACTTGTTTTTTGTATTTATTGTTCACAATCTTTTGGGATGTGGAACTTGGCTTTTAAATTGTCTACAAATAATTCTTCTTTCTTCCCTCTAAATCAGTTCTTGTCGGGACCAGTACTACCAGGATGTATGAAATTGGGCATTATTTGTACCATAAACTTCTAGGAAATGGGAGTAGAAAACTACATCTTGTTGTATAACAATCTATATCTGATGTTCTGACTTGTATAACTTTTTTTTGATAGAATAGGTATAATATGTTGAAAATAAGTTGGCCACAGTATCTTATACTAGTCTCCAACCCTGTGTTGTATGGTGTAGGCTCCTTTGGCTTATCTGGCATTTGGAATCTTTCATGGGATTACTATGCACTTTACTTTTGTTGCATTGTTATTGTGTTTATGAGGTTCAGATACTCATTTCAATTTGCTGTATTTTGCAGGCCAGTGACAAATTTTGATGAGATAACCTTCCATTTTATCAACTGCATACATTTCCATTTGAAGAAATCCAAATTACAGGTAGTGATCTAGAACCATGCACATCATGCCCCAACCTTATCTTCAACTTTTCCAAGGTTCTTCGTATCAAAGTTGTGCATACATTTCGTCTCACTGTGCTTGCTCTTAAGGTGCAAGGTGATGGCCCGACTCCTCAGATGGTTAATTCATCTCAAAGCATGCCTGTGCGCAATGGTACAAGTTCAACTGTATATCAAACAACTCCACCAAATCAGGTATATGATCATGACCAAAAACTTCCAGTTAAGGATAGAGCTAAGGATCTAGGATGTTCATTGACCATCGATCATAAAGTTGTCAAAGTCTTTTACACTTGACTATGTCAGACAAGGATCCAAAATTGGCTGAGCAGGCTTGTCACGGATGAGTCTAGTTCGAATAGCTCGTCATAAGGGTCCTTGTTTTCAAAATTTTGGCATCAGATTTGGCATAAAACTATATTTGTTATTTTTCTCAGTTTTCTACACAAATGAATGTTGATCCACTGAAGGGCTATGATGAAATGATCATTGACTATCTCCAGCAACCTATAAACTAGTAAGTTAATGGTTTGATTCTTTCCTTATCATTAATGTCATACTTGTTTGATTTGTTACTATTTATTATATCTTGTTGCTTGTAAAAAAAATTATTTTGCAGAGTGTTAAATACAGTATGTACTTTTGAAATACTTCCTTGCATCTATTTGAGATGAATTTAGTAATTTCAGTATAGGTTTTTCTTTCATAACTTGTTTGTGGGAACATTAAATCTTGTCTTATTTCTCTTGGTGTTGCAGCGATCGGGAAAAGGGGGTACACAGGGATGAAATCGCCCAACACCTGAAAATTCCTCTGGACAAAATAGCGTAATCTCTCTCTCTCTCTCTCACACACACACACATGGATCTATGATGTGGATTGTTAAATATTTAATTATATAATTTCCTGTTTGTGCACACCAGGGAATCAATCAGGAGTCTGGAAGAAGAAGGTTTGATATACTCCACAGTAGACAAGTTTCACTTCAAGTCCACCTGCCAGTAGCAGCTAATCAACTGGAACTTTAGCAAAAGCCAGGTCTCATGATATACTTATTTGCTTCATGTTTTATATGCTTAGTTCATGTAATTTTGTTACCTAAACGGGGTGTAGATATTTTATAATACTATGTGGGTGCTCCTTTCTGTCCTAAAATTTGCATGCATTACTTAGCTGCCCCAGACTATGTTGCTCAGCTGAATTTTTAATTCTTGCGGATGGACTGCTCAATTGTGAGGGAGTTATATCCGGGTTTCTTTAGGCTGATAAAGAAATTAAGGCCCACCCAACAAGCTCTTAGATCGGCTTGTCTTGGCTAGTGGCCCCCCTTGACCCGCCTTTTATTTGATATCAAAGCCTATGAATAATGTTAAATCAATATTTATTGTGCTTAGGCTTGACTCGCTTCTGCTCCACTTTGACCACCAGGTCTGTACTCCGTTTTAACTCACTAGACGAGCTTCAACCATTTTAACTAAACGGCACATTAGTTTAATGTTTAATTAGTTATACTTACATCTTAAATGAATGAAGCATTTGTTTCACTCATAAGAGTATCAAACGCATCAAACTTGTTTTTAAAATCTACTGTTATTCTTTCGTATCTTTAATGTTTTCATTGAATTCGTCAACCTATATAATGTAATATTAGACTAATTCATTCGTCGGTAAACAACATAGTGAACAATATTGCTTAACAAATTTTATTTTGTATCGTTGATTATATTATCGAAAGTGAAAATGATTTTTCATAAAACAAAAAAACTAATGGGTTCGATATTACATTGAAATAAATGCTGAAATTACAATAAAGTACAAATTAAAATTATAATAAACTAAGAATAAAAAAATAAAATTGAAAAAACTTAATCGAGCTTAAAATAGCTTTTCCACAACTTTGCAACAATCTTGTTTTGTTGGTTTTTTTCGTCCACAATCATATGCGTAGTGTCCATTGTTGTCGATTCCGCGACCTTCATTAAGAGCATTTCCTTATGGCGGTCAATACCTTGACCTTTACCAAGAGAGTTTCCTTATAATTGAACTTGTGGATATCTAACTTCATCTACGAGACCTTGAGTAAAGCTTGGAAAGCTTCAGACTTGTTTTTGGTAGCACTTGTAATTCTGTATTTTGGCATATTTGACTGTTAGTGGATGGTGCAGACGGTAGAGGAGACGAGCTCGTCTAAACAGAGGGTTGAGACTCTTAGGGGTAAAGTCGTCAAAATGCTAAACGGGGATTAGGCAACCGAAGCCTCCGTGACCTATAAACGGATTAAGCGGAGATTAATCGGATTATTATTTTATTAATTTTTAATTAAATTATTTATATATACACTCCAAATTTAAATTATGCCACATCAAAATAATAATATCAAATAATAAAAACATAAAAAATAAAAATAAAAACATATCATATAATCACATTCTTACCCAGCCCAAAACATCCTAAATTAATACAAATCAAATATAGTGTATCTGTTGATGGGTTAAAAGATTTGCTTTAATTAAACATAATCAATAAGCATTAGTCTTCGTCAATTAATTTGATTACGATTATATAGACCAAATTATGTAATTATGTAATTTAATTTCCATTAATTAAGGTAAATTAATGTGACTAAAGTAAATATAGGTTAAATCAATCTATAATAATGTGGATAAATCAATTAGAAATTTAGAATGAATATAGACCAAATGAAATTAATTAAGCTAAATCAATTTGTATTAACTAAGGTAAATTTATATTCATTTAAATAAATAGATTTACATTAATTTAGGTAAATCAAATTTATTTTATTGAATAAATGATTTATAGCTAACTTCCACTGCTGTTTATCCTAATTTACTCCTCGATAATAATAAAAGACCAAAGAAATGTCTATGTAACTAGGGAAAATTACACTTCATTGCACTTATCTATCGGCGATTTTCACTTAAATACATTTACCTATTTTTCTTACATCTAGCTACACTTAACTTTTTTTTATTTTCACTGTTAGTCCAAACCGTTATTTTTCCTTCCAAAATGTATAGAAAGTCTGAAATACCCATTATTAACAATCAAATTTTCAATAAATATGCTATTGATATCCGTTCTTAACATCTCAATCAAACCTTAAAATGAGCATACATCATGGTCAAACCCTGAACTAATAGTCAAACCCTAAAGCAACACGGTCAAACCATAAAACTATAGCAGTCAAACCCTAAATACGTAGTCAAACCTTAAACTCATACAGTCAAGCCCCAATCAAACCATAAGCATACGGTCAAACCCTAAACTCACAGTCAAACCCCAAACCCATATTATCAAACCCCAATTATAAGCCTGATCAAACCCTAACCAACCATAGTCAAACCCTAAACATATGGTCAACCCCTCATTCTGAATTCAGTCAACCCTAATCAAACCCTAGATACATGAGCAAACCCTAACCAATCCCAATCAAACCATATACGGGCGAACCCTAAATAACCATCAACCCTCACCCAAAATAACCCTCAACCCCAACCCCAAATTATCCTCAACCCCAGATAACCCTCAACCCTCACCCACACAGAACCATCAACTTCCAAACCCCAACCCCAATTGATATCTTCTCCGACGAATAGATCTAGAATCATCGACTTTCTCCGGTACAGTGAGGATCTGGTATTTCGATGTCCGGCACTGCTCCAATGCTTGGACATCATCGACTTGCTCCGGTGACAGGGGATCGAGGTCGAGGGAAGGGGGAAGTCGTCCCACGTAGCTCCATTTTCTGGAGCAATTTCTGGGAGGAGGCCACCACTCACGCCACGCCGAGGAAGTCTTCCTCCATCCCTACCTACTGCAAATCAAGCTCGAGAAAAACAAAAAGAAAAGGAAGACGAAGAGGAAGAGGAAGGCGAAAGGGTTCGAGGACGAAGAGAAAAAGCGATGAGGGCTGTGCAATTTCTAAAACCCTTTATTTCTTTTTCTTTTATTTTTTCCTCAAGGGTATAATTGTCATTTTTGTAAAAAGATGGTCATGTGCAGTGCAATTTAACGGTTTGGACTAACGGTGAAAATAAAATAAAAAAAGTTAAGTGTAGTTAGATGTAAGAAAAATAGGTAAATGTAGTTTGAAAATCATTGATAAGTAAGTATAGTTAAGTGTAGTTTTCCCCCGTAACTATTCTCCTTCCTTCAAGCTAGAAACATGGAGCAAGTCTATCGGGAAAAAAAACATGAGCAAGACCAAATCGAGAATCGTGTTGTGCTTCTTCAACCTACAACGCAATTTCATAGGTATTGATCCCAATTGTCAACCCTAATCTTCATCAACCTTCCTCCTCCTCCTCTTTTTGTCGTAGATCGAATCTGATCTAGACTCCAGCGAACCTTCTTGGCCTTTAACATGAGACCGGAATGGCGAGCGGGGATAATGATGAACAAACCCTTACCATCCATCTTCATCACCCTCTTTTCTTCTTTCAGATTTGTAAATCTCAACTGCCGACTTGCCGCCTCGAACGACCGCCCCGCCGCCTTGCCTGCCTTATCACACCTAATCCAAAACAAATCAGGTTATTGATTTATTCTGCCGACCAGGCTAAATCGGAATGGAGAACTTGATTTTTCCGATTAAACGACGTCTAATCCCGTTTTTTGCAACCTTAGTCAGGGGTGCAGTCGGACATGATTGAGGGGAAAGAGGAGGCGGAAGATGAAAAGGACTCGGCATTGCTCAAGTTTGTTTGCTTGATCAAACCTCGAGGACCTTCACTGTTCGGTACTGTCCAACTACGTCGTTTCAGGTGGGCTTTGACTTTCTTCTGCCATAATTTATTGGTGAAATATCTTTCAACCTCCCGCTTGTATGAGGCCTTGGCTATGTTTGTACATTTGGCTATCGAATTGACCACTGTGATGCATCCTTTTCGCCTTAATAAAACATGAGTTGAATTGATTTATCTCTTTAGACGTTTGTAGGAAGTGTTATTTTTGCTTCATGCTACGTAATGGGATGACACCTGGGTTGGAATTTTTGCCTTTAAATTTGGCGTACACAGTATCCCTATAAGCTTTAGACCTTCTTGCAACTCCAATCATAAAATCGGTCAAATTGTTGATCCTGTAAAAATTTAGCTCAAAAATGTATTGGGCTTTAAAATAGGCCCAAGAATATTGAGTGACCCAAAATCTTGAAATAGGCCCATATAAGTTTAGTCGGGCTCGTGGCCCACTAGGGTTTAAGACCTTTCTTGTCTTATTGTGTGTATAAGACAAGAAAGGTTCAGATTTGGGGATTGGTGTGGTCTCCACGGGTGCGGCGGCAACAAGAAAAAGGAGAGATCAATCTTCGGTGGCCAGAGAAAAGGGCAAGACAGTAGGTAGCAACAAAGGGAGAGAGATTTGTTTTCTGTTCTTGAAGAGGGTTTACAGGGAACAAGATCAAGAAAAGGGCTTCTTGATCTTGATTGGTGGTAGCAAGGCAAGAGGAAGAACACTTTGGTTCTTGTGGCTGTGACGGAAGCAAAGAGAAGACTTGCTTCACTTCTTGATCTCGGTAGCAATGGCATCAAAAGGAGATCAAGAACTAGTGTTTAGTTCTTGACTCGGAGAATATGGCCCAC
>JAYMSW010004648.1:0-10777 GCA_036897725.1 Erodium texanum | reverse complement strand
CGTTGCCAGTCGATTTTCCGTTTCGGTGGCAAAGTTGGACAGCCTTAGCTGAAGGTGTTTCAAGACATCTCTCCCTCCCACAACATTAAGTGAGGGTAAAAAGATAAATTGTCATTCATTAAGTGAGGGAAAAACAATAATTTCACAATCTGTATTAGTTGAATCCAAACAAAAAATGGATGTTGCAAAATTTTTATAGTCCAGGGTATGTTTTTTGGCTGGTTTGATAGAAGAGGGATTTGTTTTGCAAAAGATGGTTAGAAGATGGTAACTTTATGCAGTTTTCTCTTTATTATATTATTAGGGGTTGCCCAGTAGATGCGTGGGAGTGGATGTTCAAGGTTAAATTATTCGTACTCCGATCCCCGCATATCGTCCTGAAACACTTTCGTCCAAATACTCATGCAAAGGGACTCCATCTCCCCTATAACGCATGCGATACTGTCATTAACGAAGTTAGAGAAACGGTACGACCGTAGATTGGCAAGTACCTTGATGTTTGAGTTTGTCCAAAACTACTCAATAAACCACTGAAACCCCTTCAAATACTGCTACAATCATATTGTATTTTGATTAATCCCTTCGTAAATATGATTGCAGTGTTTAAAGGGTTTCAGCGGCTATTGCGAGCAGTTTCGGACAAACGCAAACGTCAATGTAAGACAAACATAAATATGCCCGTTTCACAGTAGCTTAAAGGTAACTGATCCATTGGACCACAGGCCATGGTAAAATAACTTGCTTCGTATAAGTGTTCGCAATGCACCTAACCCAATGTCAAATCGCTAACCCCGGGAAACTATTGAGGCCACATTCCCACATATTTTCTGAGGACGTTGCCTTTGCCCAACAAAAGAGGTTTGCCTTGCATAATATCATCCTCATATACGCTCAGATAAGTAGAGGCACAATCTACTGTACGGGTTGGTCCCCCCAATTAATGCCAATAGTAAACGTGAAAGACTATCGGGTACCGAAAGGACGCGATTGAGGTAATGAGCGCCTCGAGAGCGTGCATTTTTCTCCCCTGTAACCTAGATGCTCGACATGACGGTGAACGGGGGCACTAAAGGCAAGAAGTGACGCAGGATTTGCTAAAATGCAACCGACGGACACCTGGTGCGTCTTTAATAGCGGAGCGTCCAAATGTCATTTCACTAAGACGGTGTCAACTACTAGCATGTTGAAAGGTAATTCTGGGCTTCAAAGTGAACTTGGAATTAAGAAGGTGTACATCAATGTTCGTTAGAGCAAGAATTATGAAGTGTTAATAATGGGAACAACATTTATGATATGAGCACCAAAATTATTTGGTTCCTTTATTCCGACGACACACAGACCATCACGCAATACTAATGTCGATACACTTGATTGTATAGAACGAAAAATGCAATAACACGAATATGAAATCAATGAAAAATAGCAAGTGAAAATAAATTTATTACTAAAAAAATCCATTACACAATATCCCATCCTCTACTCTAGAAACAAACATCTAGCCACTCACACAGTGGGGGTGATCATTTTCTTCAAGCTCTTCCATCTCCGCCAACAACACCGATCACATAGAGTACACGAAATGCTCCACCTCCTCGGTATCAAAAACACACCCCAGAAGACAAAACATATCGATTATGTCATAGTGCGCCTCGAGCTAGGAGACAATGTGATTCACCAGATCGGGATCGTATTCACCCCAAAGGGCCTCAACCATGGGCATCATCCACAGGCGGACCACATTGACTACTCTATACTGCTATAGACAACAAACGGTGTGAACACGTGTAAACGTACCGTACGAAAACAAAATAAAAACAGAACGGAAAATTTACCGTACTGAACCGAGCAAACTGAGACACCACCATTTACTCACCTTGTTAAACTCATCTCAATCGACCTGGTATGTGAGGAGCTTCAACCTATCATACGGTTGAACAACGCCATAAGAGTTTGGGTGGTCAGGAAGGACGGTAGGTGGAGTGGATAGAACATAAGCATGGGTCAGCCGTTTGTTTGCGGTGGAAACCGACCTAGGTCCAGTTGGGGGTTGGAGGGTAGATATGAGTGTGCATGGAGAGTTGATGAATGATACGAGATGCTAGGTTGCAAAAGCTGGGGTATATATATAACCCCCGACCCACTATAAATTGCGAATCACACCACATATGTGCCTTAATTGCCAGACTCTATGCCAACACAAGCACCGTGACGTTTCAGAAGACAATCAATGACTAAATACACTATACAACATATATAGTGACATCAAACCACAAGATTTAATGATAAGAATTGTCTAATCCAAAAAACTATAGCGTTGATTTAATCATATAGACTATACAACACATTATACGAAAACCAACACTAATGTCAGAAATTACACAACCGTATAAACCCGAAACTATTTACAACACGTCTACCGCAAGTTTGGTTGACAATCAAATACAAACTCCAAAAAAAATACATCCACCAACACACGGAGGTCTCACGCCAACAATGGTTTCCACACGGAACATAAACATGTCACGGGGGGGGGGGTGACGACGACATATAGCAATGGAAGAGGGACACCCCGTATTAGAGGAACGACCAGAAGAGGAAGGGGTGCAGGAGGCATGGGCAGAGCGACGGCTGCAACCGTGGGAAGAATGGAGCAACCGCCGGTGAAAAAACATCTGCTTCACAACAGACGCCATGTCGTCCTCTTAAACCTCAACCTCGAATGCGAAAAAACTAGCAAAACCTGATTGTCAGTTTGTGTTGCTGAAGGACAGACTTGGCTATCTCAAGAAGTTAATCAAGTTAGAAAATGACATTATTCGTGCTCAAATCGGTTTCATAGCCAACGACATGTGGGCTATGCCGGAGGAAGTAGCGAAGATAAAGAGGTATCTGGCCTACCCTAATCTGCAACGTCAGCCTCCTCCTCCTTCCGCAGCGGATTGTGTGATCTTGTCTTGACATAGTTTAGTTATTTGCTTGCTTGTTTTGTAATGAAAATCCTTCCCCATTAATTCAATGAAACATAACTAATTTACTTTTGTTGCCAATACCGAAACTTAAAGACCGAAAGCTGGTTTCCCGGCTCGCATAGAAAACTTCCTTTGGCACTACAATCAGTGAAGTTTGGTTTAGTAGAATATATATATATCATTCTAAAAATGTCGGCTCCGATGCCATACAAACCATCACGCACAAACAACATTGAGCTTAGTGGGTAAACATAACGCAAATGCAATAGCATGAATACCGAATGTAAAGAAACATATTGTTTACAATATTTTGTGCCACCCTTTTGGGTCTAGATGTCAGTAAAACAAAATAAATGTTCAAATCAAGGATGCTTCCAATTAAAAAGTTACTTCCAATAAAATGAATAGTCCTTCGGATTGGTCCATTTTTTTCCAGATAATAATCACGCATTTGAACGAGAGCAATCTTTATAAAGAAAAGTCTATTTCGGTTGGCTTGAATACATAAGAGACCTCTGTGAGGATAGAACGCTAAAAGACATGATAGTTTAAGTTTAACACTATGAGATTGATAATACATAAACACATTTAAACATTTGCAAACCAAAAGGCATTTCAGTTCCAGGTTTAGTATGGGAATGCAAATCGAAGGTTTTATAAATTGTACTTTCTAGTTCTAGTGAGAAAGGAGATCTTTCTTGGATTGTGGAGAGTGGCACATAGGCTATTTGGAAACGATTTACTGATTTAGTCATTAAACTTTGCAGGGAATGGGGTACTTATTGATTTGGTTGTTGTTATTTTACAAATTTCATGATTTTTTTTAAATCAGTTCATATTTATTTATTGAGACCATCATTACCCACACCACATTTCAACCATACCCACTTGCGTGTTACCCTATTTGCTTACCCGTCCCGTCGTCATTTATTTTGACCAGCTACATGTCATGTATAATAAACTAATATGATAAGTGGTAGATAAGTGGGATGGTTTCAGTCAAACGTGTCTTTTCGAGGAGTATATGCCCACCTGTACAAATCGCACACTTAAACCCTAAATCTTTGATTTCAAGGAAAAACTCATGCACGACATTCAAAACCCATAATCAGCCATTACACAATACGAGTCAAATCCCTAAAACCAGGAATGGGACACAACCGGAACCATGTAATCACAATCCACGATGCAAAAGAAACCAACATACCCATATATCTTATCAAGGGTTGTGGGTGAAGTGGTAGAGACTTCATGTAATAAGCATGAGGTCACTGGTTCCGATCCCATATATCAGATCGCATTTAAATCAAATTACTCAGGCACAAAATCGTTAATATTATTATTATACGTAATAGAGACATAGTTGCATTTATACATACCACTCTAGAATAAATCATAGTAGAGCTTATGAGTTTCAACATCAACAATACATTAGGGATATTGTACCTTATCTTCAAAGATATTCCTTTTGAACTTAGGGTGCTTAGGAGACTAGTGTCTTGGACACCGAAGATAACAAAACTCAGTTGGGAAGATCAGTTGGTGTTTATTGGGTAGCAAGAAATTTCGGGAAACTTCACGGATGTCATGCAGTTCTTCCCGACGACGACCCATTTCCGAAATCAGACTAACCAGCATTTGACCGCCTCTATTTTTCCTCGCTTTAATAAGCGTAGTAGATCGATTGTACCTGTCATGCCTGCCAATGTGCTTCAAATTCTCCAGGCCTTCCTCGATGATATTACAACACCATCCTATGTTAGTGTCGTCATTGAAAACATCATATAGGCTCAAATAAGTCAAGGCACTTTTGTTACCTCTTGCCCCGAGACTGGACACCAAGTTAAGCAAATAGGGCAGTCCACGTTTGAATATAGATAAGACACCCCTAATCGCAACGTCCCCAAGACATCCGATTACCAAAACAGGTTGTAAAAAGTGGCATAACTGTGTATGGTATAAACCCAAACAACAAAAACGGTATGACAAATGAATAAAAGAAAAGTCAAAGTACCTTATCGCTAGTTTGAAAAACGATTTGGGGTCACCTTCCACAGCAAGCTTGAGGATCTAAGTAATGACATCCTCTAGGATTCGGTTGAACACCCCGTTATCGATGAGTAGAGGGTCGCCACGGACCATGACCGGCATGGTACATTGAACTGTCACCGGAACAGTAAATCAAAGGTAGTTAAACAGGTTAACAAACATGTTTGATCGGTTAAAGCTTATAATACAATGTGATAGGACCATACCTTCTAGAACACGTAAGTGAGTATGATGGCAACGTGGTGTTCGTAACGATGGGCACCAAATTATATAGTATAAGCCATTAATATAAATCACTTTTTGGTAATACAGACAACATTAGTAAAGACACATTACCTGAATTGGAAATTAAAATAAAAAATAATATGAATTTCGTAGATATGGTAAGATGAGTCGAAGAATAAAGGAATAAAAATAGGTAACGAAGAACAATAGCTAATAGGAAATTTTAAGTTATGGTAATTGGGGCCGAGTCTAAAGTACCCGTGACGTTAAATTTTAGGCCTGAAATGTCAAGAGCCAGTGAGATCGTTAGTATATCTAAGGCATATAGATTGGATTCGGATGGTTTTGGGGGTATCACAAATTGGAATATAGTGGGAGCAACAAATCTCAAAACACCATGTGAGTTATGACACCTAACAGGAAAGGGAAACTTATGACATTGTACGACAGACACGACCTCCGCACTAAGGAAACTTAAAACATAACGTGTCTAGTACATAGGAATAACACATGACTAACAACGGAAGGAAACCAATATCAAAACGGACGGTTACCTACGGAACCCGAACGATGAAAACAAACAACAAAATAGCCACCTATATAGTAACATATTATTTTTCGTCGCGAAACTTGGAAGCGGCCAAATCGATAACACAAAATAAATATGTAATATCATTCTCGGAACTATGCTCTAGGGCAGCTGACCTTGTCGGATACCAATTCCCCAGACCACATACCATACAGAGATGCGCTCGATTCAGCCACTTCAGGCCCTCAGGCACCAAGGACGACCGCAAGGCTGTGCGGGGCAACGGTAAGGAAGTTCGATCCACACCCGTATCTACCAATTCAAGGACTGACGGGCCTACTCGCCTAATACACAACATCCCTGTGTCCCATCCCGTAGCGGTAACAACGTCGGACATAAGTGACTTTCCTAAGAAACCTTACGTAGCTACGTGACGTAAAGAAGAGAATGAACTCAAAGTTAGTAAGTACCAGCGCTATACCAGCGACTACGATGAAACATACATGCACAACTCCAGCTTACGGAAAGAGCAAAGGTCTCATAACAAAGTAAGAAACAGGAAGGAGCGGGAGTCCCTGAGCCAGTGGAGGGTAAGCACAGCCATCAGCACGACGTCGGCGATGGCGACGACCAGAACATGACAATTGGATGTTGCAAACAGAAACATATGGTCGATAATCATGTCATCGAACAACCGTACCAACTCCATGACGATGTAACTGTTTAACGTGGCACCCGGGCGGGGCATATAAATATATCAGCACGATGCGTGTCATGTTCATGTGGGACTTTGGGAGATGGGGGTCACCACAGAAGGAGGAACATTTCTGGTGCTAATGCATCAATAGTCAATAACTAACATAAATCTATAACGCACGAGACATTACGATCATAGCTGGGAGACCGTTACAGGTAAGCAACGCCTCCAATTACGCCATTTAACCACGACGTTACAAAATGCTGCGGTTTCGTAAATGTTTCAACACTACAACCACACTAATGACAAATAACGTGTCGGCCAAAATCGTCACTTGCACGCGCCCATGCGTAAGCGGCGTATGGACAAGATTAGTCGAAATGTTCACACCATATGTCGTTACATTAAATGATCCCACCCTACATCGTGAACTTCGTGCATCCTTCGAGGCAGCGGTGTTGCCAATTTGATGCGTGTCTTTTGGGACGATTCCATTATGCAAAACATTGGTACCTATTGTCTATCACACAACTTTTGGGAGTAATCAACTCTACAAAATGCTCGAGCTTATTATTTAACGCATTATTGATATTGATTACGCAGGACGTGCATTAAACAATTTCAACTTTAGCACAGTCGTTAATGTCTATGATAGAGAAAAACATACCCTACAAAGGGAATTTTGTGCGCTATAATGAGCACATTCAAACTTCGGTAATCTAAGAGATTCTTCCGCGATATAGCTATAACGGAATAGGCACGTCATCGAACCCTCCAGATAGTGATTCTACAGGGCGCGCTAGTCAACATTAACGACATACCCGACATCACGTACGATGATCATATCAACATCATTCACTAAAAAACGTGCATAGTCACGTGTTAAAACATACAAATGAACTATCCAAACATCGTTTTTCCAGTTAAGTGACGGGATAAGGCCCTTCCAGCAAGGCTTTTTATTACAGTCAGTTAACGTGGAATAAAAAGGAGTGACACTAACACTTCAATCAGATTGGACAAGCAGCACCATTCATGTACACTGTTAGGTCTTGCCATACGGGTGAGGGACCCAAAGAGACAAGTCAATATCTAGGACTACAGCCGTAAAGTCGTATCATCTTGTATGTCTTTGGTCCGAAGGATGCCCTATCAGTTCACGGTCACCTATAACTTATCCCTTATAAGTTAGATTCGTTACAGGAACCGAACGGTAACATAATACGATTGGCGATGCACGCGCACACATGTATAAAGCTATTTCAGGATAAATAAAGTTAACAGGGCAGACTGATACACATATATATGTGAACACGAAATATTTATATTATTAAAATGAAATCAAGTACATAAGGATCCAGGCGAAGTATACGCATGAAACATGGGATATAGAACCCAGGCACCATGCTAACATATGTCATGGTCACAGAACTCTCGAGCCAATCTATCAATTTCACCACCACTGACATCCTCGACTTGGAACATGTAAACAATATCATCACGAGCACTGAGTACGGTCGGGGCTGGCAGTAAGGTAGCCAGGAGAATAACTGAAACAGGTTCCGGCTGCTGGCCTTTTGCAGATGACAGGCTCGACAGGGTCGCATCAGGATTAGACACCGAGTTTCGGTTAGTATCACTCAACATGGGGGGTCGCACAGAAGATGTAACGGCATCACACCGTGTGGATACAACGAAAGAGTCACGATTCGTGTCGCTATGGGGCCCAATACATTCATTCGGAAATGTACCTAATCTCGATGTCAGTCGGTGACCACTGACACGTACCGACTCGCCACGAAATCGTAAAACATCAGAGTGCATTCGATGCAGCCTATTACCATCCCTTTTTGATCTCAGGCTCTTATTCAGAACGCAAGAAGGTGCATGGAACAGTACAGTCGAGTGTCTCATTTTCACTGTCCAAACGGATCAATATGTGAACCACTGTGATATGGGGAGCGGAATGTATAGGGTGGATATAAGCAGGGCCAAAAACATCTTAATTACGCGTTGAATACAGCCAGTAAATGCATAAAATTTGCGGGTCAAGACAACCCGGTGCTTTCGTCCCCCTGCAACAATGGAACGATACTTTAGTTCCGAATTAAAAATACGTTAACGTATGGATCACTGTTCTGTAAATTATAATCATCCGCAAGAGATCGAGGGCTCGTTAGCGAAACCACATGAGATGCCGATTCCGAGGGAACTTAATGCTCCTATTTAGTACACACCACAGTTATAGGGTTCACAAATAGTGTTAATAGGTACATGACAAAAGGTCACGAAATAATTGGTATAACAAAGACCTACAATATCATATACGGAATAATAGTACTGTAATTAACACTTTCAGAAACAGTTCAATAAAAACTATCAGAATAGAGAAAGCTGGGTACCGCCACCCCGACACCTGGACAACGGATGTGACTATAAACAATAGCCTTCTCGATTGAGATCGAATATATGTTCCTTATCCACAGCAAGACCGTGTCTAACCCTCTTCAACTTAAAAATCACTCTTACCCAAAGGCACACAACAAAGAATTCAGACTCAACGCCAAGATCCGGTTTCAGAAACCCAGTCATCTCAGTGGGCGACATACCGTTGGCAACATAGGACATGACAACACCCACCACTCGTGTGCCCTTGAGGCTGTGGAACCAAGTCATCTATGTCAACATCCATGACTCCAACACGTTGCCTATTGCATATTGTCCAACATGCATTGGGGGCACCGGGTTGAAGGAAGAATACATAAACAAATCAGGCAACAAAGAAAGCATACCATAACACTATTATAACTTCATCATACAACAGACTCACCTTATCGCAAAAAGTTTGATTCAAACGGGTAGGCATGGATCCAATGAATAACCTCATCGAAACAACCATCGAGGCAGGGTTTCTGAGGAGACACGTCCACCATTTCTTGCCATACCACATGCACTGCGATGTACATATAATGATGTCCAAGTAAGTTGTATAGGTGTAATGGAACATGAAGAAAGAGTCTCATTAAACAAAATCCGTACAACAATGATTTGTATAACCAAAATGACTAAAAATGAAGCTCCGCACTTCGGTTGAAACTGTCTTCCAATACTCAGTACATCGAGGAAAAACATTACCACGGGTTGTCCATTACGTTTAATATCGAGATTATCTTGTTGCCTCATATTGATTGTACAAACAAAATTATAGAGAATGTCATTTAACTTTGAAAATTGTGGCCGGTAACAAATGATAAAACCAATGTACCAACTACTAACGTTACGCTTTCCACACAACCAAATGACTATCACAGGGAACTTATACCACTCCCACCTATATCCTTATGGCACTGGCGGGGAAGAAGTGTTCTCTTTCTCTCTCAAACACAGCCTAGTCGACAAGATAAGAGTGGAGACACGAATGCGCCACCGCCTAATCCCTTTTCCGGTTGGGATAGATGGGAAATGTCATCCTGAACGAAAGGTACCCAGGGAGTAGCATATTGAGCATGTTGTTGTGTGCTATGAACCACCGCAACATCCGCATCTATCAGTTTCGGATACCAACTAAAGAGGAAATCACCAACCTTTTTCATTGAACACGACGAATGCCTAGAACCCATCGTCACTAGGATGCCAATCTTGCACCAGTTGCGTGTCAAGTGTCGGACACACTTCCGCACTACTTAAAATATCGGCCATCTACACAATATCATCGAGAGCTACGGTTAGGGAAACAGAGCCGAGAGGGGTATCAAAGGAACTACAAGGTGACATAACTCGCATTCACTCGTGTTCCAATCCAAAAGAGAACAACCTTCAAAATACTTTCACCGAGAAGCCACTTAATTGAATATCCAAACACGGTGCTAGCTGACACTGTATCGTATCTGACGTGAGTTGTTGCAAAATAAATAGAGAAATGACATGCACTTTCAGATTTAGGAGGCATAATCTAGTTCAACTGAAACGGATGGATTGTAGAAGCATAATGTAAAACCCACCCTAAGTAAATTGTGTCGGCGGGAATACATAAACGCCATGCATATCGAGGGGTCGAACACTTACTCGAAACAAGAATGCTTATTTATTCGATAAAAAGTAACATAATACATTAAACGATGCACCCGACGACCATACAAAAAAAGTTGAATACACAATATACTCCACTACATAGGGACAATGCACGACTTAGAAGTGGGAACAAATATTGCATAAAATCTAGACATAGATGGTAGTTCATTACTTGTTACATCGAAGCTTATAAGTCTCCAAATCTATAACACAAAAGAGACATGCGAGCCCCGACTC
>JAYMSW010004647.1:0-10778 GCA_036897725.1 Erodium texanum | reverse complement strand
CTACTGAAGCAAGACTCTTCCAATTGGACTGCGGTGGCTGGAACATATGGGTATATAGCACCTGGTAATTACTTATGCTCATTCTCATGCTCTTGATCCTTTATCAATGCAATAATATTCTTAACGCTTGCTTTTGTTTGGACATAGCTTGCTTTTACGATGAAGGTGACAGAGAAATGTGATGTGTATAGCTTTGGAGTGTTGGCTTTTGAAGTAATAGGAGGGATGCATTCAGGTGAATCCATCTCCTCTTTGTCATCAGTTTCAGACCAAGAGTTGCTACAAGTTGCATTGGATCAACGCCTTCCAGCTCCAAGTGCGGCTGAGAAAGAGCAAGTAGCAAAAATCCTAAAGCTCGCGAGAGATTGTGTTGATCCCAATCCTCAAGCTAGACCAACTATGATCACCGTTTCAGAGATGCTATAAGCATGCACGGGCAGACCAGTTGATCAAGACGAGCATTGTAAAAACCACACGACATTTATAGACATACAATCCAATTAGCATAAAGTCCATAGATGTGATTATAATGTAACTAGTCAATGAAAATTTGTTATGAATCACTCTATTATCAAACACAAATTTTAGTTTCAAATTCTAAACCACCCAATATATTTTTTTTGTCTAGAAAAAATATGAAATTAGAAAGGGTTGAGAAGTACAAGAGGGATCAGATTCATCACATAAAAATGCGGACGTGTATAGATAATTATATCCTCACTACACTTGCAAATGTCATGCGTGATGTGCATGTGCCCATGCCAGCTCGGTGCATCCTATCATTCAAATGTTATTGGGCGGTGGTAACAAAAATACAAATCCTGGACAAGACATGTCTTGCCTGAAAATGAAAGCATCATCCAAGATTCAATGGCTCCATTGAAATTTCTCCAACTTGGTAGAACCGAAAGCTTCCACTAGTGCTTTGTTCTTTCCATAATTGAATTGGTTGTCTCTTACAAGTATCTGGGTGATGCCTGCAACTGCTCCTCTGTAACAACACCATGACAAGCACCAAAACACTTGCTGAATCACCAGGTCTCACCTCCATTCCTCTTTCTCACATCTTCAACACCTCCCATGAAGGTGATCACATTTCCTCAGGAGACTCCATCCCCACCATTGACTTCTCTCTCCTCATCTCCACCGACCCTCGCCAACGCTCCAAAGCTGTCCTGGACCTCGGCAGAGCATGTCAAGAATGGGGATTTTTCATGGTGAGTATGTAATGTAGTTCACGACATGTGACCCAATCTGATGGATCTTATCAATCAGGTGATCAATCATGGAGTGCCGGAAGCCCTGATGCAGGCCATGGTCAATGCGAGCAGAGGCTTCTTCGACATGGCAGAGGAGGAGAAGAAAGAACTCGATACCAAGAATGTGTTGGACCCAATCAGGGCCGGAAGCAGCTTCAATCCTTCTGTGGAGCAGGTCTCCTTCTGGAGAGACTTTCTCAAGATCATCGTGCATCCCCGTTTTCACTCGCCCATCAAACCTATTGGATTCAGGTACTTCCTACAAGACTAGTTACAAACTAAGACTTTCCATTAAGGATTGTGGGTGAAGTGACAGATGTTTTATATAAGCATGAGGTCACTGGTCCCATACCTGTGATAACATGTATGCATAATGCTTGCTTCTGCCTGTGCTCCTGCAGGGAGGTCTCTTTAGAGTACGGCGAAAAAACCCGAGGAGTGGCAAGAGAGTTGCTGAAAGGAATATCAGAGAGCCTGGGACTAGAGGAGTGCTACATAGACAAGAGCTTGAATCTTGAATCCTGCTTCCAGCACCTCATCATCAACCTGTATCCGCCTTGCCCGCAGCCAGAGCTGGCAATGGGCATGCCTCCCCACTCCGATCATGGCCTTCTCACCCTCCTCATCCAGAACGGGGTCGGAGGCCTTCAGCTGCAACACGATGGCCACTGGGTTGAAGTCGGTGACATTCAACCAAACTCCTTCCTCGTCAACACAGCTGACCATCTCGAGGTACTGCATTTCTACCAAATCAAACACATCCATCTTACTTGTAATTATTTTCCAACGTGCTCGTCTCTGCAGATTCTGAGTAACGGCAAGTACAAGAGCGTGGTACATCGAGCAGTTGTGAACAACAGAGCAGCAAGAATATCAATAGCCTTGTCTCATGGACCGTCACTTGATACAGTGGTTAGCCCAGCTCCGCAACTGGTAGATGCTGAAACCAATCCACCGGCTTATACTGGAATCGCATACAAAGATTACTGGTCACTTCAGCAAAACAATAAGCTTGACGGGAAATCATGCTTGGATCGTGTTCGTATCTGAACATTTATGAATGTTTTAAAGCATTGTATTCAATAATAAGATAGTATTCTCATAACAAGGGAGATTTATACATGACGCCACCCAAGCAAAACTAGCCTCTGTCGATTGTAATCAAAGAAACGCATCCAGTTTTATCCATCTCTCTGCCGGACAAAGAGTTGTTTGAGATGCATTGGACCAAGCCCTTCAAGCTCCAAGTCGCTTGGTTGATTCCATTCCTCAATCTAGGCCAACCATGATCACGGTTTCAGAGATGCTATAAGCATGCACATGCGGACAAGCATTGTAAAAAAAACAGAAGATGTTTATGGACATACTACTCAATTAGCAGATAGTCCATAGACATGTTAAACCCTACAACATAAATTCCCAAAACCCACAATGCAAGGTCAAATAATATAATAACATTTCATCCCCAATAGCAATTGAACAAAACCAAACAGAAACCATACAACCCAAGTTAGAACTAATGTGTTAAACCAATGCAATGCTGCTCTCACCCCCCGGGGGCTTGCGAGCTCCGCGTAGGCTGTCACGAGGCTCAGCCTTCCCATCAGCAAAGATGTTACTGCCACTCATTTCCTGCAGTTTTGCAGAGCTCAATGGCTTCTCCACAGGAGCAGCATCACCCTTGAATATGTCATTTCCAGAGAGATGGGCAAATTTCTGATTATAAATCTTCTTCGCTGTCTTTGTCCCCGGTTCCTCAGTAGGTATGATATTGCCCTGGCCTCCAGCAGGCAGATTATGTGGAGCAGGTTCTCCCATGTCAAAGTTCTCTTTCAATGCTAGTGCCCGAGCACCTGTAGGCCGGGGCAAGATTTCTGGAGGGGGTGCAAAGATGTCATTTCCACTAAGCTCTTTGCACTTTGCATCAGAAAGCTGCTTCTTCAAGTTGGCCTCTGAGTCGGTCTCAAGTGTGCCACTTAGTTCACGCTGCTTTGCTACCTCGTGTATGCTAGTGGGCTTTTTGGGAGAAACACTCTCATCCTCACCAAATGAGATATGACTGATGCCAGCAACTGCTTGCTGCTCATAACAAAGAACTAAATATAAGCCATGTTGCAAAATAAGGAATTCATATTCTGCATCATGTATATTAAAGTAAGGGTTAATTGCATATAGTTGTTGCATACTATACGGCTTTTACACATAACTATCAGCAAGTTTAAAATGTTATTTACAGTTACCTAAACTTTAAAAAAAATGCAAACAGCTCTTAATCATCAAAAAAGATGAAAATGCCCTTGACCCTACTCTAAAAAAATACCATATTTTTGTTTTTTTAATCGGTTTATCTTTTAATGAGCCTTTTTGCATCTACTCAACCATTTTCTACATCCAACCAAAATATTTTTGGTAGCTACGAAGTCATTTTTTAGAAAAAGGTCAAGGGCATTATATGCAATTTTTTGAAAGGTCAGGTAGCTGGATGTAAAAGTTTAGGTTGCGAATAGTTGTGGAAAAGAAATATAGTACAAAATAGCTACCTGCAATTAACCCTATATTAAAATAACAAGGAGTAAAATCTCCCCAAGAATAGTCCATACCTGGTACATGCGTATTCCTGTTTTGCTATTTGGAGTGGCATTGACAGGTTCTGATGCATCATCTTCTCCATTGGATGTGAAAATGCCGCTACCGGTGATCTCTTTCAATTTGTAGCCTGAGCAAGGTTTCCTGAAAAAGGAATTGTTAGAAACACAAGTTGAATACATCTGCAACATTTGAGAAGGTCCAACCAAATAGAAATGAAGATTGCTTTGGCATATGTTTAACTGAGAACTGCATGGATATGGATACTAAGTTTTTGAGCCAGCACTTATAGGAGCCATTAAACTTGGAATACAGTCATCTCAACTAAACAGCCAATTGATCCAAATCCTCAAACTATGATAACAGCCAGACTTTTTCCTAAACCTTCTCCAAATTAGATGATGAATAGCTTTATAGTTTGACTCATAAACAATTTTGACTATCTTATATGCATCTCTGGTTACAATTTGATTAAGACTGACACAAGCCGTAGAAGTTGGAAGTAAAAAAGGCAGGACCCTGCTGAAATCATGTGTTGAAACTATGTGTACAAGAAAGAAAACTTAATGGAAATATTGAAATTTGATTAATTAAAAAGAACAATGAGTACCTAAAAAGTATGGCCTTGTTGACTATATTAATGCTAAGAGTGAAGGCATTAAAAATAATACGACTCCACTCTGATGCTAAAGACATACCAAGCAAAATTTTAAAACCAGAGAAGACATATCATACCCAAGATACATCTATCAATCTGAGATCCCATCTTTGCTTCCCAACAGATCATCTACATTCAATTTTCAAACTGCCAAAAGCCCCGGGTATTTTTCTTCATTAAGAAGAGTTTTGAATGGGAAAAAAACAAAACTTTGAATTAATTTCACATTTCTCAGTTAAGTAAAGCAGATCAGATCCACATTGGGAAAAAAAATAAGGTGACACAGAAGTAAGATTAGATTAAACAAAAACAGAATTCAAGCAGCAGCTCCACTTATAACTGTTTTCATTGCCCAAAACATAATGAACAGTACATAGAGATTAAAAAGTAAATCGAAAATAAGGGCAGAGGAAGCGTTAGATCTTACCTCTTGTTCAAGCTCTCGACTTCTTCATCCGTGACCTGACCTCCAAACACCACCTTACTGATCCCATCCGACGGCTACCCATTACCCCAAAACACAGACCCGTCAGTCATCTGAGCGAATTGAAGCTAAAAATTGGAAGGAAGGAATAGGAAGCTAAAAAAAAGAATAGAAAAAGCAATTACTTGGTGAGATCGAGCAGCGGAGCGGTGGGCGGAGGCAGTGGCGGGGGATTCGGGAGGAGGGGTTTCAGACCAAGTGAGCAGATCCGCAGTGGATGTGTGCGGCTTCCTCACCGGAGTGTTCCTCTCCATTGCTACCTCTCCTAAAGTTTCTTGATTTAGCAAAAACCAAAGAAATAGTTGCTGAAACCAGAAAGCAAAAAGAGATAGGAGAGAGATTTCACTATTCTTGTCTTTCTCTCTCTCTCTCTCTCTCTCTCCGAGCTGAAGCTGATTCGTCTTCTATGTGTGTGGGTTCTTCTTTAGAAGTAGAACTAAGACTTGGAGAAATGGAGCCAGTGCGTGAGAGAGAGATACGAAATGACCTTTTTGACCTGGCTATCTCGAAGTTTCTTTGCTTTGCTTTGAGGAGAGAAGAGTGAGAGAGATGTACTCTACGGCAAGCATGTGCAATTATTATGTCTCAAGCTACCTTCTTCTTTGTATCCTCACCGGTCAATTATCAAATTGCTGACTTTTTGTACCCTTCACTGTTTTGTATTTTGTTTTATATTTTAGATTTGATTTGAAATCAGTGCTGCTCCTCACATAAAAGGTTTTTTTAAAAATATATGGTCGACGATTTCTGCTGAAATCAACAATGAAATCTCCATAGAAATCAAAACTGAACGCACCTGGGAAGAGACATACAATAACTAGTGTGCACATGCACCCCACCTACCCAAATGTCCCTCATCAACGAAACTAGGCCCATATTTTTATACCGAAGATGCCATTGCAAAAGGCATCATATCATTCTGAAGCCATGTGATGTGAGCAATCCTCAATTTGATTTTCTTTAAACATGAAATGAAACGGCATCATTTATCTCCAAAAGTTTCACGTGCGCTCAATGCTCAATGGTCCCTATTCATTGTAATTGGTTTACAATTAAAAGGGCAAAACTGTCTTTCTAATGCGTGATCAAGGGACTAACCAGTCACTTAATCTGGAAATTTAGATTTGAATTCCTGGTTGGACTGGAAGTACAAAAATGCCCTTTTCAGTTTAGTAATAGTGGGGGCTGTCGCTTCATTTTCAAATCCGAAAGAGGAAACATTTTGGGAAAAGATGAGATTTTTCGTTTCGTTTCATGTCTCTTAAAATCGAGGAGTCTTAATCTTTTATTAATTATCATTATTGGAAGAAAGAGAGAGTCGAACATTTGATTTCAAAATGGACCCACCCACCAATCTTGGCAGGTAAAGCACAACATATCAACTGATTCCTTTTCTTTTCTTTCAATTATCCTTCCTTAAATATATTATTATTTTGCTTATTCCAAGTCAAGCCTACTTGTCATTTCAAATTCAAACAATGCTCTCAATTAGGTAACATTTCAGCTATAATGTTGATTGTTTTGTTTTAAAGCTGGAAAAAATAGACATTTTTAATCTACCAAGTATTATTTTTATCAAATAGTTTCTATTTTTGTAAAAATATGATTCAAACCATCTTTACTATTAACTAATCGAGTTTAATACTTACAATCTACACTTGTACAGTATTTACGAATAATATAACTCTAATTTAATACTTCCCGTGGTAAATGATAGAGAGCATTTAAATTAGTTGGGTGTGTTGGGTAAAATTGTAGCTGGTATTTACTTCTTGTTCATGTCTCCTTATGAATTCTACAAATAGAGCTGGATAAGAAAAATTAAGAAACTACAACATCAAACCCATTTGTATTTGGGTGTGGATTTAATCGTTTTAAAACATGAGACCCCATGAATGAATGAGAGTTAATGCAACAAATAATAGTACGATAAAACAATCATAACATAGTTGTGATTTTGATCTCTATAATATTTAAGAAATCCACTATAATTACATAGTCTTAGTTATTGATAACCATTAAATATAACAAACGACAACATATCGAGATTGATGATTGTCACTCGATCGTTGTTCTTAAGTCTGCCATGTTAATATATGTAATGAATGATTAGTAGTAGAGAATATTTTAGCTAACTTTGTATAATTTATCTATTTAGATTCACTTACCCTGAGTGCAATGCACATAGGAGAAAGAGGTGGTCATGCAAGAAAAAGAAAAGCGTTAGCGGTGAGTTTTGGGAGTATTCGGTAATTAGTCCTGCTATGTCGACATTTTGACATATTTTTTTAATTAAAAATTAGTTTTCAACAACAAAATAAAATGCAAAATATATAAATAAACTTTTATTACTAACAATGAAAATACATTAAAAACACACACACACATTTGAACTAATAAAACATAATTTGTTGTATAAAAAAACATAATCTGGAACTATTAAAACATATAGATTATCCACAACTTGGCATTTAGAAATAAATATTTAAAAAAAGTTTATGATAATATTTTAGTGATAACGTAGATTGGTTTTAAAGATGCTATAACTTTGGCTTTCCTGTGTTTTATATGCTTGATTCTCTCGATTATTGTATTGATTAGTTTGTTAGTCCATATCATCTTAAGGACAAAAACTGGTATTGGTCGTGTGGCCTACCATGACTACCCAACTGCTATAAGACATCATTCTTTTCTACTTCTTTTTTAATTTTGCCTTTGCTTTTTTATCCTAATTTGTATCCTCTGCTGAAAAGGTATGCTAGTTTTTACAAAATGTTACATTGTTGCTGGGCATCATCTAATTAATGATTATGGATTTGTTTAGGGCACTCAAACACTGGCAGGTGAGATGTGGAACTAGACTTTGGTTAAGCCTGTGTCTTGTCCGAAGCATTGTCGTTGAGTTTGATTGTTCTTTTGTTGTTGTTTATCTCTTTAACAGTGAGTGATGATCAGGATTGCCATTTATGTTATGAGATAGCTTTTCTTGCTGTTGGCATCGAGAATGGGCCACCAAATAAATGTCGGCAAGAAAGAGAGACATGAAATGTTACCAACTCCTAACCCCATCACTCATCATTCCTCATGCTTGACCATTTTAAATTGTTTTCACCATAAGTGGAGGCAAGTTTAAGAATTCAATTATGAGTATTCTCAAGAAATGATCATCTCTTTGTACTAATCAAATCTACCATTTCTTGGTTTAACCATCTTTAACTATCATTTTGTCTCCCATTTTAGCTCTATTATGCACAATGCAAGAAACATATACAGAGCAGGGTAAAAAAACTATAATTTATTTGGTAACTATCAACATAAGTTTTTAGTTTGTTCTGCTGACGCTATATAATGATCAGATAGAACTCAACAAAACTGTTCGTACTATGCAGATTAAGCATATACCTTCAACATGAACATAAAATTATTCACAAGTAATTGTTCCTCTCTGTGAATGTGTTGTAACTATTTCATTGAAAGTGGTAATTGAAATTCTTGTACACGCGCTACACAAGTCAGATGTCTAAATCCGGGTATGAAGTAGCATCTTCTCATCGCTGTCATTGAACTCTGCACCATCACCTCCTTCATATTCAATCTCAATAACACTTCTATCATTGTTCTGAAGCTCATCTGATACTTGCAAAGGTATCTGATCATGTTCCATTTCTGTCATTTCTGATTCCATCAGAGCAGTCATCCGAGCCATGTCTCTGTCTCTCGGGTATGTGCAGTAGAGGAATGAGTAGATGGTGCAGCACAGAGCCATTGGAAGTCCTATACATGTGTACAGTGCCTTGGCTAATGAGGCTGCATTCTCCCTATCTGTAGCTATCTCTTCAGATGCACTTGATCCTTTGCGAACCGGCTTGTAGCCATACACATGCTGGGCCAATAACCCCACAAATGGAGGGGCAAACGACGCCAATACAGACTCAAAAGATCTGTCCAATGCATATATGCTTGTTCGGGACTTCTCAGGAACTATTTCTGCAAAAATTGGGCTATGAAAACCGCATTACACTTCACCAACTATAGACTATGATTCATCTGATCATTTTTCTTATCTAATCAGTAATGCTAAAGCACCTGAACTTTGGTCCTCAGGACCAGGTTCTAGTCCTAGCTGTTAGAGTATAAAACTATAATTGGGCTTTCAACTATAAGCTTAAGCTTTTAGTTGAGTTGGTTCCTTAATACCAGCACCGGTATCCTCTCCCACATTTATCATCAATTTCTCCAACTCTAGTTGGGTTTCTCTCAACAACTCTTGTTGGGCCTCTTCCTCGAGATGAGAGGTTTTGTGGTAATATTAGAACTTTTTTCTAGCTTAAAGGATGTCTTAAGCCCATGATACATCAATCTTAAAAGGATAAGAATCAAAAGTTTGTGCTCCTTACTTCTACATACGCAAGTGAACCCAAATCTTGGTAAACATTGCTGATAAAAAAAAAAAAAAGAAACTAATCAGTAGTGAAGTTTCAGATGAAGGTTTGAGAGATCTTACTTGTTTGTAGCAGGACCATTCCATGAAATGCAGAAACCCATGATGATAAAGAGCAGACCATGCACGAACACAGTGGACGGATCTGCGGGTAAGACCAGAAGAAGAATGGCTGCAAGAGGAATGGCTGAACCAGAACTGATCTGAGATAGAATGATCCTTCCACCATTTGGGAAATGCCCTGCAAGAAAATCACCCATCTTGCCTCCAAAGAGGCCACCAAGAGAAACCGAAATCACAAACAAAGAGACAAGGAATGCAGTCTGCTGGTGAGAGAAGCCAATGAGCTCCAACCACATGGCTGCAAATGACAATGCAGACCATGGAAATGAACCAGTGATGCCCTGAGCCACTATGATCTGGAAAGAAGGGATCTTGATCACAGACTTGGCTTCTTGAACCAGGTCCTTCATTTCTGACCATAAAGATTTACTATCAACTTGGTTGCTAGCTTTAATACCATCTTCTGGGAAGTGTGGATCATGGGCATAAAGTCGAACTAGAACGCCAACTATTACACTGATTACTCCAACAAGATGGAAGGACAACCTCCAACCAGGAATACCCATGAATGTCGATGAGGCTAATAAGACAGAGCAGAGTCCTCCAATGATTGAACCAAGGTTGGATGTTAATTGTAGCCATCCAAAAGCTGTCCCTCGGTTGCTCTCATGAGTAGAGTCAGCCACTAGGGATTGGATTGCAGGTGCTACTATTGCAAGGCCAATCCCGTTCAAAGCTCTGGATACAGCCACCTATTTGGTATCACATAAAGACTTTCTTCAATGTGTATGCTTTTTCTAAAATCTCTAGCAGACAATTTTGGTTTCGAGGGAAAGAAAACCCAAGAGAACACAATTATACTACAGGTGAACAGCAAGCCATAAGTAGAATCAAAGAGGTTAATAAGCTAAACATTTGGTCAACGTTCATTCCAATACAGTAAGCAATGGAACTTGTACAGCTCTAATAGCTAAATCCACACAGAATCTGATAGCTAACAGGATTAGTGTAATAAATTGAGTTTGCATTTCTGGGCGCAACCCTAAATTTGGACAGATATATTTGTGCCCCAAATAGATCTGGTTCATTTATAGAACTATAAAAAGAAGACATTTTCCAAACAACCAAACAGTAGCCAGTAGAGAAGATTACCTGGAAGAAAGTGGAGGAGAAGGCAACAAGGAAGGTGGCGGCGGACCAGAGGAAAGCACCGAGGGCGATGACATGAGCGCGGTTGTGGTGGACGGCGAGGTAGGCGGCAATGGGGTAGCAAGACGACTGGACCAT